>JAGFMF010011464.1:6451295-6494995 GCA_019455555.1 Galemys pyrenaicus | reverse complement strand
GTCCCCTCTCTGGCCGGCAGCAGGGATCGAACTCGTGCTGCAGTGGCTGCGGTCTGCTTCATAGTGCATTGCTTAACCCACTGCGCCACCAGGGAGGCCAAGGAAGAAGTTTTAAAAGGTCAGAGAACTTCAGCTTTGCACCCTGCTATTGTAAAACCCCGCCGTACGCCGACTGCCCAGTGGTCTTGCTCTCCGATACCTTCTCTGTTCCTGCTTGTCCTGCTCAGCAGAAAAAATCCAGAAAAAGACCAGCAGCAGCACCTCAATTCCCTCCTCCACTCAGAAGGAGGCTTTTAAAATAGGACTAGCAGACTTGATCCTTTCTTCCTTTTTTTTTTAACATGTGATTATTGTTTGCAAACCATTCAGTTGCAACCCCTACCAAGACCCCCTCCTCCTCTGTCCACTTCATTGTCGCGCCTTGCTCAGACAGAACGACCTCACATTTTAAGCAGAGCTGCAGAGTGATTTTTCCTCCTTGTGTAAGGTTGGTGCTTCCTGGGTTTGTATCTGCTTTGGTTATCATCACTCTACTATTCTGAGCAGCCCTGTCTCCAGCTCGGTGCCTTCTCTGTTGGCTTCTTTGTTCCAGGGTTTGTTTATCCCAGAGAGAGCTTTGGGGGGCGGGGGGATGGTGGCAAGAGGGGTCACAGAAATAGTCAGGTGCTGCTGCTTTGCATGTTTGCAGGAACTCGTCCAGCTTTTGTGCTGTCTGAAGCCTGTATGACTTTGGGTGCAAAAGTGAACATTTTAGAATGTGACTATCAGTCACAACACCTTGCCTATTATTAGAGGCTGACAGATACCACAAACATCTCAGAATCCAGGGGAAAGAGACAATATTTTTAGTAGTCAACACACACACACGCAGCAGTTTTTCCTGCATGTTTACCTACAGGTCTTCTCTTTCTTCACCTTACAGTGCCTCTGCAGCATTTTCTATAGAAAAAGCAGCTTTGTCCTGGTAGGACAGATCAGAACGTTTTATATTATTGATAGTTTAGAGCAGAGGTCAGCAGACTTTTCCTGCAATGCATCAAATAATGTCTTAAACCGTGGGAGCTAAATGGCCTCTGTAGTGACTAATCAACTCTACCTTTATGGGCTCAAGGAGCCCCGGGCAGTGTGTAAACGAAAGGGTGGGAATGTGTCCCAGTGAAACTTAACACATAATAGTAGGCCGTAGGTCAGAATGAGCCAACGACTATAATTTGTTGGACCATCGTTTGCCAGCCCTTGCTTTAGCTGGTTTCTTTCGTCTTCACAACTCATTTGTGGTAATTTCTTGAAAATGTCTAAAATTGTTTGAAATGAAGAGAAATTTCTGTTTTCTTTCACATGGAAGAAAAGAACTACTTCTTGGAATGCAAGAACTAGAATCCACAGATATAGGTCTAGTTCTTTCCATCCGAAGGGCTGATTTTCCTCCTGCTCACATATCTGTGGTAGCTCACGCTGAGGTCATGTTCTCACTGCAGAGTAACCTCTGGCCTTCCCTTTGGGTCACAGAATCGGATTCAGTTGAATCATCAGGCAGAGGGTTTATTTGCGCGAATCGTTCCTTCATCGGATGACTAGTGAAAGGCAAGCTGTAGACCCTCATCTATGGAATCTCATCCTGGTTAACCCCCACTTCCCTGGATCCCCTAAACATCAGTCATTCTACTGCCTACTCCTTGGAAAGGCATGACAGGGGACCCAGCACAGCCAGCACCCTCAGCCTGGAGTACTGCTACTGAAGTACTCCTCTAGTACAGTCCATGAAAATACAAGAGCCACCGAACACGTTGCTGGCACCCCTCACGGGAGTAAGAAGCTCTAAAGTATAGACGTTATTAGCCTCTTCATCCCACAGCGTGAGGTACAGTCACCCCCGGGGAAGGGATGTGTGCTGCAGCGGGCCTCTCCCTGTGGGATGGAAACAGTTCCAGCCAGCTGGGGAGAGGTCTGCTCTTCAGAGGCTCGTTTCTTCTAGGACCCCTGAAGTCCTACCCCAATGCACCCAACTCCGCCACCACTTCCTAGTCTGAGTTTGCAGGGTGGGCCCCTTTCTCTGTGTTCTTGGGCACCTGAGTGAGAGGGCCTCGTCTTGGCGAGATGCACGAGCACAGAGAATACACATCGCTGGGGTTGCTCAGTGACAGACGCCCTGCCTGCCGCGCTCACCTCTCTGTCCTGCAGTGTGGAGGTGTTTCACGTGGGGCTTGGCATCTGGTAGGCTGGAGCCCATTCTGTCAGCTGAGCTTGAGGCCCGAGCTGACCCCAAGAGAGAGTTGCAGGGCCACAGCAGCGGGGGTCAGGGTGTTGGTGCACAGTATCCACTAGTGGAAATCATGGCAGCTGGCTCTGTGGCTTCTGATTGTTGTTTCACTCAGTGCAGCGTTACTGTAGTTACTTGGGCTTGCAAGAGACAGATGTATATTGCATTGATTCTCACTGCTTTCCCTAAAGACACATCACAGCTTTTTTTTTTTTTAAATGTATTTTTTTAATTAAAATATTTAAAAATTTACATATACTTGCCATTAATTGTAATCCCCATGTATTCCCCATCACCATCTCACCAGTGCACCATCACCTCAGTCCCTCGTGTTCCCATCCTCCCTCAACCCTCCTCCTCCCCTCCCCACCAGGTATCCCCAGTCTGTCCTTGACTCCTCATTTTTGGTTTCTGAAGACACATCACAGCTTTTTTCAAAGACAGGCTTCAGGTTGCTAGTTTGGTAAGAGCCAGGGCCACCTGCCCTCACACCAGGCTTCTGGGTTTCTGGGGCCAACGTCCCTGGCCTTTGTCCTGCTGCTTCTCGTCAAGGGTCTTGTGGAGCAAGAACTCCGGCCTTTCTCTAGTCCTGACAGCTGCAGGGGATGCGGTCCATTTGGACAAGGTGTGTCCTGCCAAATGGGCCTAGCGGAGTGACAGGCTCTTATCAGACGCTCCTGACCGCTCGTGTGAACACAGGCTCGTGTCAGTGTAGGGAGAAGCTGAGAGTCTGGGCCAAATGGAGGGTGACCAGCTGCACACATCGCTGTGCAGTGTGGTGAGAGGACTGGGGAGGTCTGCAGCAAAGTCGTGTCTGGTCTTCAATAAAAACTTTTGTAGTGTTTTAGTTTTTTTTTGGGGGGGGGTGAAGAACAGCTGGGTTTTGTTTATTTTTGATTGAAGTAAAATTTTTAATTATAGCACATAAAGCAATGCTTGTCAGCCTTCTTCTCATCATCCCCTTGGGAAGCCTTTTGGTACTTTATTTCTAAGTTAGCCTCTCCCCCCCACCCATGATACTGTAAGGCCACCGACATACGGCCTAGCTTCTGCGTCCTATGTCCTCGTGCAGGACCATAAAGCATTGCCATATCCAAGGACGGATTTTCTTGGTCCTTGCCTATGTTGAGAATGCCTGGCGTGAAGTGTTCATTCAGCTTCAGTAGCTGATGACATGTGAAATGCTCATTTATTTATAGAAATGAAAACAAAGTACTCATCGTGGACAGCCAGTAATGAGTATGAGCACGGCCGAACAATTTGGTTCTAATGAGTGTGTGATTACAGCTGCCAGGAAATAGCTATGAAACAAATGAGAGTCTAATACACTGGCCAAGCACGGGATGGGTGGTGAGGAAGTTCATGGACACGTAGTCTTGTGGCCACGTTCAGCTCTGCAAGGGCAGGTCTGACCTTCTGTGTGTGTGTAGGGAGACACTCCGGGAAGTGTTAGGGCAGACGGAGAGGCCAGGCGCTGACTCTGGAGGCACTTGTTGCTTTTATGATTTTCTGTCATCAGCTTCTAGTCAAGTAGTGGTTTGATATGATACCATTTTTATTTTACTGTGGTAAAATATCCGTATGATTTACCATTTTAACTGTACAATTCAGTGGCACTGATGACCTTCACAGTTTACTACCATTACCATCTCTTTCTAAAACTTCCTCACCCCAAACAGAAACTGTGTATCCATGAAGCACTACCTACCCATTTCCCCCTTCCCTCGACCCCTTTTCTGTCCCTATGAATTCTCCTATTCTTGATATTTCTTTTTTTCTTTAAAGATTGATTTATTTATGCATATAAGAACCGGGGTACTAGCCAGAGGTGCAGGAGGTGAGAGGATTCACGAGACACAGAGTGGGGAGCAGAACAGGCAGATGGACTGAAACACACTGCTGAGTGGAGCAGCGGGTGAGGCAGGAGAGGTCTGCTGAGCTATGTGGGTCCCTCCCTGGCCGGGAATCGAATGCTGTGGATGCTTCAGAGTGCTGCGACTGAACCCCTTGTGCCACCAAGGAGGCCCTATTCTTGGTATTTCATGTAAGTGTAGTCACACATTATTTGTCCTTTTGTGTCTGGTTTAATATAATTAGCATGATTTTTTTTCAAAGTTTGGCATGGATCTATATGGATCCATATGTTAATGTACCCTACATACCAATGTATCACATATCTTTCACGTTTTGGGAATGCAAATAATAGAGTGGATGCAAGCAGCAGAGAGGTTGGATTATTTCCCTCATTTTAAAGGAAGTCGTGTTATTTATCCTCATCTTTGAACATGACTGATGTAGAGCTGACAGGTATGCATAAATCTGAATGAGTCACAAAGGGAAGGTTTCTGATTCTTTGACTACTATGCATATTTTTGTTTTGTTCTGGGTCATAAAATATCATCAACATCCATTTGGCAAGCTTGTAATACTTCCCGAGCTTTTAAGTTTAAGTCATAGGCAAGTGAATGCTACCCTGGATGCCCGTGTTTAGAAGTCCTTGTAGCTGATGTGGAGAGTAATGGTGATGTAAAACCTTGGAGAAGAAGCTAAAGGGTTATCTCATTTAGAACCATTATTTACTGCATTGCATGATGCCGTGACTTCAGAATGATTTCTGAAAGTTGAAATCGTGAAACTGTCTATCAAACATGCGACCACGTCAAGCCTGGTGAACAGGATGTAGCCTGGTGCCATTTTCTATTGCCTTGGGGCTTGGGTTAGTGGGATCCTACTGGGACAGTGGGATCCAGAGCCCCCTACCTCTCCTGTCCTAGTCCTCTGCCCATTGGAGAGCATAGAAAAGGGTTTCCAGGATGCTGGAGTTTGGTTTTCCTGTGCCTTTAAGTTTGGTTTTCCTGTGCTTTGGTTAGAGTCAGGTGCTGCTGGTGACCTGGGACAGGGCCGTACCCCAAGCAGTGGGTAGCGGTTGGGGCTATGGACCGTGGTTCACAGCACTCCTGTGCAGGACATCACCTGTGGAACTCTGAGACACACCAGTGACAGGATCGCACCGTGACCAATTAGTCAGATACGAGATGGGGCTGAGGCAGTTGGGAAGAGGTTCTTTCAGCCTTCTGAGGCAGAGATTTGCCTGCTGCAGCCAGCCTCAAGCTCTTAGCAGGGCTCGTGCCTGAAAAGTTGGCCTAAGGTAATCACAGGATACAGGCCCTTTCATGGTGCCATGAAAGGAATGTTCTAGAAAGGGAGCCAATAGACAGTCCTCTGTAGATATAGATACACAGATCCATAAACAGTTGGTGGAATTTTAGTTAAGTTCCCAAAAGAAATTAAAATACTAAAAGTATTGAAATTCTAAATAAGAATATGTGACAAATATACAGGGATATACTACGTTTAAAGTAATGCCCCAAAGTGTAATTTTCTGATTTCTATGAAGTCACCTCTGGACACCTGGGACTGCCTCTATAAATACCTGTTAGAAGAGCGCCCCCTAATGCCAGATACTTCACATTACATCACCATAAGAATTGAAGAGTATCAGAGATGCAAAACTTGAAAGTTCCAGGGAGCTTTGGTGGTCTTCAGTTCAAAGTCTGTATCTCTCAGATGACAACTGAAGGCCTAGAGAGGTTAGTTACTGTAACAGCATCAATAAGAACTCCCTGACCATCAGCAATGGGCTATGCTGATGCGCAATCTCCCTTCCTTCCTGGATTTATCTTCCACTTTGCAAATATGTCATTGAGGTTCAGGAGGTTGAGCGACTTGTTCCTTTTCAGAACTAGGAAATGGTAGAGGCAGCGTCAAACCAGCTACTCTCCAGATTCAGGTCCTGTGAGTTTTCTTTGAAAGAAGAATTTAGGGGAACCAATGATGCAGCTTTTCTCATGCTCCAGAAGCTCACCTGTCATCTCACAGCTAAGCGTGGCTTAAGGTATGGCTCTGCCCTCTCCTTCCACAAACCCTTCTCTAATTACTCCGGCTCACACCAGCCCTGCCCTTCTTGAATGTGGGTGTTTATGAGCTCCTGCCTGTTTCATCCCACTCTGCTTGGGCTTATTGCTCTCTGCAAGCCTCATGCCTCCAGCCTCTGTCACCCCACATATACAGGAAAGCCACCAAGCCATTCGTGGGGGGTGCACCAGGTGTTTACCTTCTCAGTGTCTCCTCCTGAGCCAGGGGAGGACTGTCTCTCCCACGGTCACCGTCAGGCGAGTCCTTGTCACTGACTCAGTGCTACACCAGATCCTTGTGGGAATAGCAGAGCTAGGCTGAGCCCAGGCGGTGAGCAGGATAGTATTCACGACCGAGCCAGCAGGGTCTGTTCCTGGTTCATTTCATCTCTGGCTCTGAGTTGCCTTGGGAAGGCTGTGCTGCCACTGCTGTTTCGTTGGCTATAAGACCTGGAAGATCATTTTAGAACACATCATTAAAATGGTGATTTTTTTTTTCTATGCAGAGAGAAATTAGGAGTCTGCCAAAAAACTTTGAGATGCTCAAAAGCTGCTAATCTATTAGCGTTTTGGTTTCTTATCTAAGAAGAAAAGTGTGTGGAGTGGGAGAAGTTGAGAGAGCTGGGGAAGGCAGGTGAAACTGAGGCCACAATAGCTCCAGCAGCAATGAGGGGGTTTCTCATTGGGGGTTGTTTTTAAACCTTAGTATGGGAATCTGGGATTTAAGCTTTGCTGCTGGGAGAGAAGGTGGAGGACTAGACCAGAAGCTATCGGTTCTGTGTGTGAGAAGAGGATGGAGGGAGCTTCGCTTCATGATGTCCTGATGGGATGGTCTCTTAGAAAGACCCCCTTTTAGGGACCCTGGTGGGGGGCCTCGGGCCTGAGAGTTACTCCATTAAGTTGCAAGTATTAAGAGAGGCCCATAGACCTGATTTCTTTAAGAATGTATCTTAGAGACTTTGTTTTTTTAAAGAAACTGGCATTCGGGACAGCAGTTAGCAATGTTTCTATGAGTGCTTTTGAAAATTTGCATTGCAAATCCTGCTAAATGTCAGCAGTGGACTCAGAATGTTGAAACCTTGTTGGAGTGCTTTGTGCTGATTAAATTCTTGTCTCCAGTCTAGAACTGGCAGCTTATTCTCCTTAATTTTCATGCAGTAATCAATGTTTAAAGAGTATATCTTTGACAGTTGCCCTTGGGGAAAACTTGGCCTGGACTTGTTATGTGGGGCAGACAGTTAAGTAGAAGAGAGTAATAATAACACCGCAGATTCCAAGGTCTCTGCTTAGTTCCAAGAAAGCCAATATTATCAACCTCTTTTCAATAATGCGGGCTTTGGTGCATACTGGAAAAAGGGATCAGCAAATTCATTTCAGAGGTAAGAAGAGTAAGTTTTAATGGTTTGATTTAAATAAGTTGAAATCTCATCTTTAGATGAGTTAGCCCTTCCCAGAAGAGGTTTTAGTGGTAGTAATGGTTTTCCCTCTCTAGAGACAAGAGGTCTCACTGCGCATGATCAGCGCTCCCCTGTATCCTGGCTGAAGAAATCAGTGTCCCTCTTGTGGTCCTGGCCTCCAGGAAGAGCAGACTATGGCAACCTCACAGCAGCATTCCTCTTGAGTCAACTACCCTCCCTCCCAAAAACCTTAGGACCTCTGGTAATTGTTCAGCAGGAAATAGCACTTGTGCTGAGGCAGGTTTTCTCTATTTTTCATACAACCAGTATTTTTTTCCTGTACTTTTGGTAAAAATATTTCTAGTCATTGTTTTCAAATGGTAAGATAGCTGCTCTTCTGGAATGGCTATCCATTAGCTCTGCCTTCTGCTGTTTTGGTGAAAAAAGAAAATGTCGAGAGGTCTCTGTCCAGTGTGATGGTTAATCACACCACACAGAGTTCCTGAAAGATGACACCAAGGTACTCTCTTGGGTGCTCTCATCTCTCTCTCTCTCTCTCTCTCTCTCTCTCTCTCTCTCTTACACACACACACACACACACACACACACACACAATAATGTCAGACTGGAGCAATAATTTCGCTATGTATGTGGGAGCAGATTATCAAGTTGTACATCTTAGACACCACTTGTATTTTAAAGATCTTTTAAAAGGTTCCCCAAAAGAGAACCATAAAGTAAATAGTACACAGTATAAGTAATCAATGAATCTGAGTAAAAAGGATATGGGCGAACAAGAATTTCTTATACTACTCCAACTTCTGATAATTTTGAAATTGCAACAAAATTCAAAGTTAGCAAGAGATTTAGGGGGAAAAAACCAGTGGGAAAGTGATGCAAACCAGACAACCTGAAATAATCAGACTTCAGTGGGAAGAATCTTGTTTCATAGTGGACCTGTAGGGTCAAATAGGCAATTGGATACTTAGATCAGTGGTGGAGGGCTGTGGTGACTACAGCTGAGAAGGGAAGTTCTATGCTGTTGAAACACGAGCAAGAACGTAAAACAATCATACTTCGATTAAAAAAAAGTAAACAGGGCCTCCCTGGTGGTGCAGTTACACAACGCCTGTTGGTGGGTTAAGCAACGCACTATGAAGTAGACTGCAGCCACTGCAGCAGTCCCTGCCGCAGTTCGATCCCTGCCGCAGGCTGGGAAGGTGACCCACACGGTGCAGCAGACCTCTCCTGCCTCACCTGCTGCTCCCCTCAGCAGTGTGTTTCCGTAGATCTGCCTGTTCTGCTCCCCACTCTGTGTCTGGTGAATCCTCTCACCCCCTACACCTCTGGGCTGTACCCCAGTGCTCGTATGCATAAAAGAGTGAACCTTTAAAAGAAAAAAAAAGTAAACATGAAACAAGTAATTAGGGATCTTCATGCCAAAAAACCAACCGAGCCTTCTCTAGTCATAGAAAGGGCTGGTATACGTGAGATATCTATAGTTATAACAGTACTGGAGAAAAAATCCTTTGGCCTAAGCTGTGTGACTCCCTTACAAAGGTAATGTGGGTCCTGAATCCCAGTGCCCCTTTCCAGAACATGTGATCTCTGTTTTCACTGTCCTATCAAGTGAAGGAAAGAATGGAGGAGGGACTTCTTAAAAGACTACTCAGGACAGGAATGTTTGAGTACTTTGTTTCAAATGTCAGATGACTCTGTCAGAAAGGAATTACCTTTTAACTTCCCCCATGGCTTTTGGCATCTTGACCAAAGGAAAGGACATGAACAAGCAGGCAGATACTGACTTGGGATTGTTTTCTTTGGTGTCACCAATGAATAAGAGAATTTTTTTTTTAAAATTACATCTGATTCTGGTTTATAGATGGACTCTATATGCATATGTTAAATGTAAGGACTTTTAAATGGAGGATACATTAACTAATTGAAAATTGATGGGTTTAGATTTGAAGACGTTAGATTTTTTTTTCTTTTTAAAAATTTTCCCCCTTTATTCCTCATCACCATATCACCAGTGCACCATCACCTCAGTCCCCGGTGCTCCCGTCTGCCCTCAACCCTCCCCCTCCCCACCAAGTGTCCCCCATTTGTCCTTGTCTGTTCATTTTGGTTTTTGTGTCTTTATTGTTATTATTATTACTATTGTTCTTATTCCTTTCCTTGATCCTTATTTGGTTCCCTTATATTCCTCCTAGGGAAGGACCATCTGGTATTTTTCTTTTGCCTTCTGACTTTTTCGCTGAGCATAACCCCTTCCAGTTCCATCCATGTTCCTATGAATGCATCTAGTTTTTCATTTTTGATCGCTGAGTAATATTCCGTCATGTATATGTACCACATCTTCTTGATCCACTCATCTGTTTTTGGGCATTTAGGTTGTTTCTAGGTCTTACCTATTGTAAAGAGTGCTGCTATAAACATAGGGGTGCAGGTATTCTTTTGAATCAGTGTATTTGTAGAAGACTTAGATTTTGAAGACCTTAGATGGTGGTAGGACGTTTGGAGACACAGGAGCCCAGGGGAAGAGACTAAAAGGTGGCAGCTTGGCTGAGGGTAGAAGGGGGCTGGTCTTTGTCATGAGGCAGGAGAGACCTGGAAGGATGCCCAGTTTCAGCTGCGGTGTTCAATGCACTGGAAAAGTCAGTTGTAGAAACGTCTATCGTGGATTTGAAAGCGAGTAGGAGTCAGAGTGGAGACATTAGTTGGGGCTGACAATTGCAGTCTCTAGGCAGGAGAATCTGAGGCAATGACAGAGGGAAGGAAGGTGAATTAAAGGCCACTTTCAGAGGGAAAATTGAGGGAATGAGGGGATTCACTAGAGATAGTGGATAAGGGGAGACTACTGGATTAGTGGAGTCCAAATTTCTGTGGCTGGAGACCTACAGGATAAAAAGTCATATAAACTAGTAACAAACCTTACCTTATTAAATAAGAAGCACTCTATTTTCTAATCTTTTTTGTTTGTTTTCTGAAAACAAAGCAACCAACATGGCTGCTTCAGACTCACTTCAGAACCTACTAGTGGTATTTGAAAATATCAGTCTACCATGAGCTCCAGTACCTGACCTGGGTGATTGGCTGTGCTGTTAAGAGGGTTCTTAGGACACACTCAGCTAGCAAGTTAGAAATAAATGGGGGGCAACTAAAACCCACCAGTCCTGCTCCAGTAAAGCACCTGAGGGTTTCTGTTGTCCATGTTAGGGTTCCTTTTTAAGAGATCCTTGTAGTAAAACGCCTTCAACTAAAAAAAAAAAAACCAAAAAACCAAACCACCAAATAAAAAGAGGTAAGGAAGGTAAAAAGAGGAGAAAGAACAAAGATAGGAAGGCAGGAAAACCTTGGGGGAGTCTTGAGTCAGCCTTTGGGGTGAGCCCTCACACAGGACTGCTGGCCCTAGGCCGCCTTCCATGCTGCCACTGGAGTCTTTTCCTCACAGCAGAGCAGGGAAGAGTTTGGGTGAGATGAGTAGAAACCTAGGTTCCTGTGTCTTCCATTAAATGCAACTGTGAGCCTGAGAGAAATACGTAGAACAACTAGTCGAGGGCTCTGAGGAGTAAACTGTAGCAGGCAGACTGGGGGAGAAGACTAGAACCTGAAATTGTACTGGACTTGAGCGTACTGTTAGCATCTTGCTTTTGGCATTTCCTCGTTCCAAGTCAAATCAGCCTAAATGTCACGAGCGAGCATCGGTGGTGTCAGGGGTTCCAGATGGAGCCTCTGCTTCAGACTTCAGGGGCAAGTAAACGGACTCCAGACACACGAGTGCAGCCTCCTCCTGCTCCCATGTTTGTTGGTCTTCTCTGTTATCTTGCACCCCTGCCCCCACATCATCCCAGGGAGAACAGCTGTGGTGATACTGTGAGAACAGCAGGGGCCTGGAAGAACCTAAAACATTGGGGGTGGAGGGTGAATGGAACAGGACATAAATTTGCTTTGATTGAGAGGAATTGTGGCCACAGGATGGTCGGGTAAACTCCTTTTGTGTTTTTTCCTTCTCTGTTCTCCCACTGGCCCCAGACGTGAATAGAGATATAAAAAGTGACAGCAGGTCAGATAATGGCCTAACTCTGGTTGATAGACATAGAAGGGGACCCCCAGGGAACCTAAAAGTATCAGGAAGATAATGGGGAGACTCAGGAAAGTGACCTGCAGAGTTTGTTATTATGAAACCCTGGGCTCACCTGCAGCCTCACATCCTTGAGTCTGACCCTAAAGACCGCAGACTTCAAGGACTGATCAATTGCCCAGGTTCCAGACTAGCGGCAGTGTGATACTCTCCGAGGACGGCCTAATGACATAGCACGGGCCTTGAAAATTGAACTGGGGGGCCTCCCTGGTGGCCCAGCAGGTTGAGTGCCACATTGTAATGCATCCGCAGCACAGCAGCACAAGTTTGATCCCTGGCTAGGGAGGGGACCCACATGGCGCAGCAGACCTCTCCTGCCTCGCCCGCTGCTCCCCTCAGCAGTGTGTTTCAGTCAGTCTGCCTGTTCTGCTCCCCACTCTGTCTCTGGTGAATCCTCTCACCTCCTGTGCTTCTGGCCTGTACCATGGCTTTGTGTGCATAAACAAGCAAACAAATAAAAAGAAAAAAAAAAACAGGGGTTAAAAAAAAGAAAATTGAACTGGCATTGGAATCACAGCCCACTAAGGGCAGGGTACAACTTGTGGTTGAATCTACACTGGGTTAACTGCCTGCTTAAATAAAAATGGCAGGTTTTTTGGTAATGTTTAAATAAAACCCAGAGTCTTATAATGAAATTTTTATAATCTCCAGGATATAAGGCAAAATTACTTGGCATGCAGTAAACTAGGAAATTCTCACCTTGCACAAAAAAAGACAAATCAGAAGATCCAGTGTCAGGTGACATATACTAGATTTGTCAAATACTTTGAAGCAGCTATTACAAAAGGAAGTCAGAGGGAGTACTACTGAAATGGATGGAAAGATAGTCTCAGCAAAGAAATGGAAAATATATAAAGAAGAACCAAATGGAGAATTTAGAAATTAAAAAAATACAAACACTGAAGCAAGAAGTTCACTAGGTAAGCTCAGTAGCGGGTTGGCAATGATATATTCAAATTCAGATGCACCGGTAGTTACATTAAATGTAATTGGCTTAATCATAGTAATTAAAAGACAAGTGATCAGGATGGGTAAATAAGGCCCAGCTAAATATTGCCTACAAAAAACTGTAGTTATGATGCTATCGATACTTTAAAAGCAAAAGTATACAAAAATAATACGCAAACACTAATCAAAAGAAGGTTTTGTTAACATTAGAGAAAGCAGAAAGAAAGTAACAGGAGTAAAGAAGAGCATTATAATGATAAAAGGGTCATTTCATCAGAAATAGAAAACCAATAGAATTTCAAAATACTTGAAGTAAAATATGAAAACAAATGAAATAAATGAAAAATCCTTTGTTATAGCTGGGGACCTTATCATTCCTCTTTTGGTGAGCAATAGAACTGGCAGACTGAAAATCAGCACAACTATAGAGGAACTGAACACCATCATCAACCAATTTGTTCTAATTTACAGTTTTAAGCATACCACCAACTACAGAATACATATACTTTTCAAATATGTAGAAAACATTCTCCGAAATAGACTAACCTGGAGAAAAAAAGTTACCAGAGATTGTTATCATATAACATGTTCTCTGACCACAATGGAATTAAACTATGAATCAGTAACAGAAAGATAAAAGAAGTACATAAAACAAACTTGCAGAAATTAGACAGTATATTTAGTTTTTTAAAATATTCCCTATGCACACAAAGCTGTGGTACAGGCCAGAAGCACAGGAGGTGAGAGGATTCACCAGAGACAGAGTGGGGAGCAGAACAGGCAGACTGACTGAAACACACTGCTGAGGGGAGCAGCGGGCGAGGCAGGAGAGGTCTGCTGTGCCATGTGGGTCCCCTCCCTGGCTGGAGATTAAACTCACACTGCTGTGTTGCAGATGCTTCACAGTGTGGCACTCAACCTGCTGTGCCACCAGGGAGGCCTTAGACATCATATTTTTAATAAGCTATATTTTGAAAAGGAATTTTCAAGTGAAAAGGAGAAAATACTTGAAACTCAATGAAAAATCAAAAAAAATTATGAGATACAGTTGAAGCAGCATATGGTGGGAAATCTATAGCATTACATGCTTGTATTAGGGAAAAATCATAAACACCTTAATAAACTAGGATAATAACATTCAAATAGAATGAGGGAAATAATAGAAATTGAAAACAAAGAAATAGGGAAAAATCAGTGGGATCACATTTTTGAACAGAAAAAAATAACAAGCCACAATGACAAAGAAAAATTCACAAGGCCCTAAACTTTATTATAAAGGTGTTCTAATCAAGATAGTGTGTTATTGGTAAAGGGGTAGACAGATTAACAGAACAGAAGAGAAAATCCAGAAACAGACCACACAAACAGTTCATTGACATATGACAAATTCACGAAAGCAGTGAAATAGAGGACACTTTCTTCAGCAAGTGGTGTTAGAGCAATTGCATCTGTTTGAAAAAGGCCCATTGGTCTAAACATCACACTTTATACAACAATTATCTTAAAATGGATCATAGATCTTAATGTAAAGGTAAGACTGTAAATTGATTAGAATAAGAAACGGAAGGTCTCTGCGGCGGTTGGTTAGGCAAGGAAGCTTCCACCTCGTGGGTCTCCCAAGCGCAGCGTGCCCAGCCTCCCCGCCGGCGCCCCCTTTGCCCCTCACAGACTACTTCACGGATGCTTCTGTGCAGTGTGTCATGGACGCTGGGCTTCAGTGAGGTCGTTTTTAGGACTAGCATTATACCCAGCACTCACTGGGAGTCAGGTACTGTCTTAACTCAATACTTCCAACACCTCAGCCACATGGTATGTTTAATATCATAATATAGTTTAATATCATAATATTAAACTAATTTTTGAGATGAGGAAGCTGAAACACATAAAGATTAAGTACACCTACAGTAAAAGCCATGAGTGGCAGAACAAATACACACCCTGGTATTTGTTACTGCACATTAGTCACCACTGTGTTCTGACTTCATTCTCATCTTTCTTGAAAATGCAAATCACTAATTTCCATAACTTCCATGACCCGGGATATAAAATATATATGACAAATATATATATATATATATATATGTGACATATATATGACAAATTAGTGCAATCAGAAACCTGAATTCCATTAGACATACATATTCTATATATATAATACAGGTATATATATATATTTTTTTTTCCCCACTCCTGTGTGAATGTAATTTACAGCTCCGTCTTTAGGTTGGTAGGTTTTTGCTGCTCAATTGATGCATTAACCCACTTGAATCTATTTAGCGCCATCTTGTGTCTACAATAGGTTTTACAGGAAGGAGTCCTTCAACCTCAAGGCTTAGGTAGAGAAGAGAAGACATAGTGGGAAAGCTTTTCATGAAAAATCAGTGCAATCAGAAACCTGAATTCCATTAGACATGAACTTTCTGGTGGCTTAATTTCTCATGTGACTCATTAGTAGTCTTGGAGGGAAACATGGAAAGAAAATATAGAGAAATTCAATTTAGCTTTTAAATCTTAGGTTACCTTGTCTTTTGTAGCAGAGCTCTGGCTTCCTGGGGCTTCTGTACTACCAGGGCCTGAGAAGTTAGAGTGGTGACCTTCAACTTGACTTTTCATCTATGGTAGAGGGTTCCGAGTGAACCTTCTGAGGCTGAAGAGTAAACATCTCACTTGGTGCCGATAGGTTGATTTAGAAGGCGAAGCTAAAATCTGCCTCTGAATTGCTGCTCCAGTGGAGGAAGTCAACCAGGAAAAGGACTGTGGTATTACTGCCTTCCTCAGAGATGTGCCTGTTTTTTATTTTTTTGGAGGGGGTGAGGAGGAGGAAAGAAAGGGGGAAAGAGGACAGATGAGCTGAATTCTCAGGGTTCTTCCCTGAAACGAGTACTGTAATTTTCTGAAGAAGGAAGGCAGGTGCTGAGAGAGATGACTTTATAAAAAAGTCTAAAAAGTTAAAAGCCCCCTAAACACTATATTATACAGTTTTATTTCATTCCTTTTAATTTGCTTTTCTATTACAAAAGTTACAGATGCTCAGAATGGAGAACCTGAGAAAAAGAAAAACATAGGAAAAATATATATCCAAAGAACAAACATCCCATCACAGTACTTCATATTTTGTGCATTTCCACATCCTTCTGTGTGTGAATATCTGAACATCTAAAAGTTATATTATTGTTAAAGTTTCTACTTTTAAATTATCAGAAAAGTGGACAGTTTGGGGCACAGCTTTGTATGTGTATGCTGAGTTCTGGAACTAAGATAAGTATTGTAGGTTCAGTGAGTATCTCTGCTTTATCTTTTTTTTTTTTTCTTTTTTAGTTTACTGTTAATTCCTTAGCATAGAGTCCCCACAACAAGTGACTGAAGAACTCTGAAGGGGACTTTCAGACTGAGGGCAGAAATGGGAGAGTGAGTCTCCCTGGTTGGAGGTGGGCTTGGCTGACTGGTAGCAGTTCAGCTTTGGGTACATTCCTTTATTTTTTATCACTTTTAAAAAAGATTTATTTATTATACAAGAACTGGGGTACTGGCCAGAGGTGCAGGGAGTGAAAGGATTCACTCAAGACAGAGTTGGGAACAGAACGGGCAGATCGACTGAGATACACTGCTGAGGGGAGCAGCGGGTGAGGCAGGAGAGGTCTGCTGCCCCACGTGGGTCCCCTCCCAGCCAGAGACTGAACTCGCGCTGCAGTGACTGTGGAAGCCCCTTAATGCGGTGCTCAACCCCTTGCGCCACCAGGGAGGCCCCTTTACTTTTTAAAGCCTCATTTCCTCCCTCTGTCAAATGGAGTTAAAATATCCAATACACAGGAGTATTGTATTAACTTGTGGGAATTCCTCTTCTTTAGGAACACAGTGGGCACTAAGTAAATGGTAACGACTTGAAGAATAATTGCAGCACTAAATAGCCTCATTATAGGATCTGTTTTGTTTTGCTCTGCCACCTGTAATATAGGAAGCTACTTGTTCAGTCTCACATGTCTGAGAACTAATCATTTCTTTTGATAATACATTTGGCAGTTCAATTGAAAATGCTCTCATTATTTTAATTTACATTTTTTGTGGTAGTGATTATGGGACTTTGTAATCTTTACTATTACTTTGTAATCTTTTACTTTGTAAAACTACTATTGTAAACCAGTTTGTCATCTCTTTCTTGAAATGCTTTGGCCTTTTTCTGTTGGCATTTAGTATTTTAATAAATATTTATATGAATTATTTATACACCAAATCATTTAGTTCTTTATCATGCTTGCTATGACTGTCTATTATAATTTTGTATCACTTTATCATATGTTACATATTTCTTAATGAGAAAGAGGCTTATAGTTGTGACCTCTTCATAAATTCTGTAGATAAAATTATTAGGTCTCTAGTATTATAAATATTGACAAAATTATGTATACATTTCTAATTGTCCTACTCATTATTTTCCTCATTATTAAATTTGTCTGAAATTCTGTAGCCATGTTAAGTGCTCATAGAATTACATCACTTAACTATTCTTTGATTGGAATAGCTACAGTGTCTCACCATTAAATAGAACATTATCTGTTATTTTCCTAATTATACTGTTTGTGTCAAGGATATGGTCAATTTTTCAAACCTTGAATTTTTACATACTTAAGAGCCTACATAATTTTTCTCAGAAAGACTGTGGTTTGTTATTTGATCTTTTGTTGGATGGGGATAATAATAGGTTTTCTAACATCACACATATATTGATATTTGTATGCTTCAAATTAGTGTTAACTCACTATTTTGTGGTTTTGTCTTTTCAGTCAACACCATTTCATATAAACTACTTCCTATCACCTATGTATTAACTTGTATGTATGCATAATGCATAGAAGAAAGAATTTGAGAAAACATATCAACATATTAGAATGGTTATCATAAATGATGGAGTAACGAATTATTAATTCTTACTCTCCTATTTTCCAATTTTGTAAAAATGAGATGTCCTGCCGTTGTTAGAAAAAAAAAATGTTTTGCCTAAAATTGTTAATGCCATGCTGATTAGCTATGGGTGAAATAAGATTTAGGTTGAACCTAATTTAAGGAAGTCTACTTATAGAGTATGCAACTTCTGTTTATTGTCTGGAGTCCAAATTATTTTGTTCTAAGGAAGTTGAAAATTTTGAGTCATTTGTTTAAAAAAGAAAAGTAATAACATGGCTTATATTTTTTCTTGAATAATGACAATAAGTGGAAACTTTTTCTCAAAGAATCTGGGGTTGGTGTTTAACAAGTGACTTTTTTTTTAATATTTCTGACCTATTAGAGAATCTTTTCAAGGAATGAAAAATATTTAATGCCTATTTATCCTTTATCAAGATGATTTAAATTGCATTCGCTCAGGTTGATTCCATCTAATCTGGGACCTCTCTGACCACAGTCTGGAGAAGAAGGTTGCTTTTGGAGATTTCTTTTGTCTTCTTGGCCCCAGTGGAGACCACAGCTCAGCCACCATCTCAGTGTTGTCTTTGCCACGTCTGGGGTGCACACAGATATAGAAACACAAAACATGCATTTATGCACAGAGGCGCGCAAACAGCAATCACTGGATTGGGCGCCTTAATCACATCTTCCAGATGCCAGGAATAGACTGTGTTTGTCCTGATGTGGTCAACACTTTCACTGTGAGATGAGACTTAGCAAATTCCAGAGCTCAGGAACTTCTCTTCAGATTTGGTTACTAATATACCATGTACTTAAAGTATAAATATCTAGCTGACATATGACTCTTGAAGATTTATATTTACATAAAATAACATCATGTCTCCTTGCTCCTTTTTACTTTTTTTCTGTAGCGTTGGGCCAGATCATGTTGTATGTGGATGGGATGAATGGAGTAATAAACCACAATGAAACCATCCAGTGGCTCTACACTCTCATCGGGTCAAAGGTAAGCATTACTTTGAGCATCTGGCTTCTCTTGCAGGCCGTACACCTTGTGGTTACCCTTTCTGAGATGGTTTTGCAGAAACCATCACTCAACTTTGCTGCAGCCCAGTCACTGTACAAATGAGAACTACTATTCTATAGATACTAAAAATCCCAACAAAGGGTCATTTGACAATGGAAAAAATACACTCAAACTGCTAATAGCTAATGACATTTTAGTGCATTTCTATTTTTTCTTTTAAGCTTTAATCAGTGCTTTCTGCACCTCTGGTGTTTGATGTTTAGTTAAAACATATTATAGATATGGTGTCAATTTTACTTGCTTTGTTATTTCCTGTAATAGTCACTTAAGTAGATACTTATATGTTGCCCATTTGGAAATGCATGTTCTATGGGTTAGATGGAATCTGTCATGCTATATGTTACATGGAAATTTGGGTCTGCCTTTCAACTCTACCATCAATTATTAAAGTAACCAACATTTATTAAAGATTTCCCAGGCACCATAGTAGGTGCTTCACAAGCATCTCTCTTTTAGTTCACCTTATACTTGCTGGAAGACAGCTAATGTTTTTCCTGTTTGAGGGAGAGGTGCTTGGCTGCAAGATACTGTATATTTCCCCCACAGACTTGGCGTGTGTCTGCCAGGCCTTGTCGTGGCCATGAGGGCCCCTGTCTGGAAGAGCTGCCCCAGGGAAGCAGTTACCTGTTACCTGGGTGTGCTAGAAGCTGGGCAAGGCCTGTACGGTCTCCTTGATTCTCAGATGGGCCTGGGTTCTGGCTGAAGGGGGGTTTGGAAAGAGTAAGAGGGAGTTCTGTCCTGAGAAGGTGCAAACAAGCCGAGATTGGTGTGGTCTGAGCATTTGGGGTACAGGGGAGTGCAGCATCGTGCAGAAGAGCAAAGGGGCTATCGTGGGCCACAGGGCCATGCAGAGGGGTGTCTGGAGGGCCTGGTGGGGGACTTAACAGGTCCCAGAATCAGCATAGCTTCCAGGCTTCCCTGCTGAGCCTGTGGTCAGCCACACTGTCCCCCACCCTGTATTCACTGCCACCCCCTCTTGGGCGAGCCTGCCGAGTTCAGGGCCCCACATCCTGCTCCCAGGGATGGCCACATCCTTTGACCTTGCTTCTCTCTTCCCTTGCTTGCTTCCCAGTGCATGGGTTGTGCCTCTGCAGGGGGCGGGGGTATGTTTGGGGGAGACTCAGCCTGCTTTGTTATGCCGAGAACAGATCTAGTTTGAGGGTGAACCCTCCCTTGGGGCTGGAGCCCTGGTGGTCCTGCTGTGGGGTGGGAGGCCTTTCCTCTGCGCGGCACTGATGCGTGACACCCTCTGGGTGCCTTCCAGGTCCCGGGTGGACCCGCACGTCTTCTCGGTTTTCCTTTTTCCGTTGTTGCTGGTGACAGCTCCGCTCTCCCCGCATTTCATAATAGAAATAGCCATGACTTTTCTCAGGAGGCTGAACATCTTTTCTTCTTTTTTATTTGGCTTTGTTTCCTATGGAAAATGGAAACGGCTCTTCAAACTGCTGTAGGTGACCTTCCAGGTAGAGTGGGAATCTGGACCCACTAGGTTGAGGGGAGATTTCTACCTCGTATCCTGTGTCAGTGTTTCCTTCCTTCTGCTGGGAGCCACCTCCCCCCAAAACCTGCGCATTCATTTGGAAGCTGCTCCCTCCCTAAGGCACTCTGGATGGCTCTGGGCACCCCCAGAGCGGGGAGATGGGAAGAGATTTCGCAGTAGAAATGGCCTTTTGGTACATGTCCTGGCTGATGGAAGACACTTTTGTAAGTTTTTATGGTCAGTGAGAGAGCACCGACACCCAACTCCATTTCTAAAAGGACAAAAAGCCCAGCATGCTCACCACAGGGCAGTCTTAGCTCACACCGTGTGTGTGTGTGTGTGTGTGTGTGCACATATACACAGTGGGGGGTTGTGTATACCTGATGATGGGATAGGAGGAAGTAAAAGAAGATACAGAGAGCAAAGTCAAAGAGAAGAAGGAGGTGGCAAAAAGCAAGAGGAGAGACCAAGGGGAAGAGAAATGAGAAAAAGGAAACAGATCTAACAGGAACGCATCTCTGCTCAGGAGATGCAACGGAACTTGGAAGCTTCAGTATTGGCAATAGCATCCTGGTTTTTTTTTGGGGGGGGATCCTTTTTTTTTTAAGGTGTATTTATTTCTGCATACAAGAGCTGGGGTACAGGCCAGAGTCATGGGAGGTGATAGGATTCACCAGAGTGGGGAGCAGAACAGGTATATGGACTGAAACACACTGCCGAGGGCAGCAGCAGGTGAGGCAGGAGAGGTCTGCTGCGCCGTGTGGGTCCCCTCCCTGGCCTGGGATGGAAGTCGCGCTGCTGTACCCAGGATGCTTCGCAGTGCGGCGCTCAACCAGCTGCGCCACCATGAAGGCCCAGGAATCCTTTTGTAAGAAAAATAAATAACTGGGAAGGAACACAGAGGAATTCAGAAGTTGCATTTCTAAATATCACGAGAAGTCAGTCACTAAGTGATGAACCGTCGAGGTTTGTAGAAACCACGTTCCCCCAGGCCCTGCGCGCCCCTCCTCAGCGTGCCTGTGTGTGGCCAGATATTTGCTCCCTCCCCATCCGCTTGGGGCATCAGCTGGAGCAGTTCTGCTGTCTTTCTCCATCTTTCCCCTGAAGGAAGGGCCACAGTAGCATCGGGCTGCCGTGTTCAGCACCTGCTGGTCACTGCGTGAGGACCGCTGTAGGCCAAGGAGCGGCCCAAGCGTGGGGCCGGCTGTGCTGTGTGGAGGAGCCCGCACCGTGGCCCAGCCCCGGGCCGCGCCGTGACGTCAGATGAAGCTCTCACAGGCCCTGCGGGTGTACCGAGTTCCCGGCACTGGTGGAATCAGCCGCAGCCACGTTTATTCTCAGCCTAGTTCTAATGAGGTATCAGGAGTTATTTACGAAAGAGTGTCCCCAGACGTCCCCCCCACACCCCACACCTGGCTAGTGAGAAATCTACAAGAAGAATGGAAATTCAACCTAAAACCCTGAAGTCTTGAGAGGGTAGCCTGGTGCCCTCCTAAATGCACAGAATGGGAGATACAGATGTAAGAGGTCTTCCCAGTTCAGACTGAATTAGGAGGTTGGGCCAGCCAGGGGTCTGGGGTTTCTTTTGACAAAGAGTCAGATTTCCCTGAACCTAAATGTTTACCTTGGGATCCAGTTGTTTCTCCCTTAAACAGGCACAGAGTTGATAAATGAAACCCTGGATTAGAGAAAACCTTGTTGTCCTGTTTGATAATTCTTCCTTTCTGTCCCTGAAAGGCACTAAGATGTGACTCCGTGGCCTGCCAGGCCGTCGTTATGCAATGCATGCTTGCAGATACTAGAGACTCATAGCCAGAGGAGAAAGAGATGCATTTGCAGCCAAAGAACTACTTTTTTAAAGAAAGAAAAAAGTGTTTTCAATAAAGTATTTGATTCTGTTTACAAAAACCCATCTTAAAACTCCCCAGGCCGGGCTTCCCTGGTGGTGCAAGGGGTTAACGCTTAGCAATATGAAGCAACATGCAGCCACTGCAGCACGAGTTCGATCCCCAGCCAGGGAGGGGACCCTCATGGTGCAGCAGACCTCTCCTGCCTCGCCCGCTGCTGCCCTCAGCAGTGTGTTTCAGTCCATCTGCCTGTTCTGCTCCCCGCTCTGTCCCTGGTGAATGCTCTCACCCCCCACACCTCTGGCCTGTACCCCAGCTCTTGTGTGCATAAATAAATACATCTTTAAAAAGGACTCACTGGTCCAAAGTAAGAAGCAGATGCCCACTCCTTGACATACCACATTGTGGGGGTCGTTTTCCTTCATGCATCTGGAAGTTCAGTTCACTGGAGTAAGCTGATTTGGCTTTCGTCACCATAACAGAAAATCTGTCCCCCAAATCTGTATGGACCCACTTCTGGCCCACAGGGTGCATAGCCCTTAGGATCCCTGCATCCAGGCAGCCTCACCTTGCAGGTTCTGCAGGGATGCACCTGATGTGGTCAGAGCAACTGCCCTCTCCAGTGCTGTCCACATTGACTCCCTGCTCTAGTTTTTTATTTTAAAGATTTATTTATTTATGCACACAAGACCTGGGGTACAGGCCAGAGTCCAGGGAGGTGAGAGGATTCACCAGAGACAGAGTGGGGAGCAGAACAGGCAGATGGACTGAAACACACTGCTGAGGGGAGCAGCTGGGAGACAGGAGAAGTCTGCTGCGCCATGTGGGTCCCCTCCCTGGCCGGCAGCAGGGATCGAATTCGTGCTGCAGTGGCTGCGGTTTACTTCATAGTGCATTGCTTAACCCACTGCACCACCCTCTAGGTCCCCCACTAGGCCCCCTCTAGTTTTTTATCAGTCGCTTGGAATCTAAATTTTCCAGCTGGATCCCAGGTTACTGGTCACAGATGTCTACACATCCTCGCTTTGTGTGGGGCGTACATGCTTTCCTGCTCCCACCTAGCCCCAGTGTCTACGCCTGAGCTGAGGGCAGCCCAGTCTGCAGTTTCCCTTTTTATCTCTTCTCTGACACACACACACACACACAGAGGAGGCAGGGCTGAAAGCTTCTCATTAGGACAAGAAGATGATGAGAAATAGCACATGGTGTGTAGACTGGAGGGTGAAAGAGGAGAAATGGACAGAGATGGGAAGCAGCAGGTAGCAGCTTTTCCAAACCATGAGGTGGGGGCTTAGTGAAGAGTTGCTACGGAAACAGAGCATCATGGAAATAGGGAGATATTTTGAGGAATAGCTTCAAGGGCTGGGTTTCTGGATGTAGGAAACTAAAAGCAGAATCAAAGAGGGTGCCGCGGGTCGGATTCCAGCAGCCAGGCGTATGGCATTGGCTCTGCAGGAGCAGAGTGGGTTGAAGGCGCCTCCTGGCAGGGGAGCTTTGGCGCGCTGGTGTTGAGTGGCAGACCTTGCACCCCAGGAGAGCTAAGCAGGTACCTCTACGGTGCCAGTGCTGCTTGGGAGGAGATTCCGTGAACCCCTTCGACAGTCCACACACGGGTGTGACCCGAAGCACTTCGTGAGCTGCATAATATACAATCATCGTCGAGCTTTGAAGAGATGGCCCATTCCTGTTCTAGAGGCTCCTGACACTCCCCGTTACATCAGTGGGGTTTGTAGTGGAGGAAGGCATGTGGTTCCCTCCAGCGGTTGTGCTCCTTGGGACCTGCAGTGGCCTCTGCCATTCAGTCATCGTGCACTGCCTTCTGGGGCAGCACACCCCACCCAGTGGAAACTTTCTTATTTTTGTTTTTAAAATTTTATTTATTTATGCACACAAGAGTTGGGGTATAGGCCAGAGTCATGGGAGGTGAGAGGATCCACAGAGACAGAGTGGAGAGCAGAACAGGCAGATGGACTGAAATACACTGCTGAGGGGAGCAGCGGGTGAGGCAGGAGAGGTCTGCTGCACCATGTGGGTCCCCTCCCTGGCCCGGGATCAAGCTCGCACTGCTGTGCCACGGATGCTTCACAGTGTGGCGCTCAACCCGCTGCGCCACCAGGGAGGCCAAGCTTTCTTAGTTTTTAAAGGCAGTTACCATGCCATCCTGTTCAAGGTAAACTCGGTGTTTCCACGGACAGTCCCCAGGTACCCTATCTGCAGTCCCCCATGCTGGCTGCTGTCTGTCTGTCCATGAGGACCAGGAACGGTGAGGTGGCGGCCTCGGGCTGTGACATCGTTCTTCCACCGCCCCGCTGTGGCTCACGAGGCCTTCAGCAGCAGCAGCCCCGGGCGCTGGCTGGACTCCAGCTCGTCAGCCGCTAGCCTCCCAGCTCCGCTCACACAGCCCTGTGTGCCGCGCGGTGCCTGAAAGATTGTTCCATGTCTGAATGCGGGGCTCTGCATTTTCCCCCACTGATTTCAGGACAGAGTTCTGGCCTCTGGATAATTACGAATCTTACTTGGGCCGTTCATCATATAGACTGTTAGTCCTGGCTTTAGTTAACATGAATTTAATAACTAGAGTTTGTATGTCCCTGACCACGGTCAGCTGGAAAACAGTTTCCAACAGTCGACCAAAAGGTTGCAGAGTCCAGGAAGGCAGAGCCGTCTGCTGGTGGGCACCGGTGTCGGGCATTTAGTGTCATTTTGGTGCCGGGGCTGGGGGGATTCCGGGAGAGTCTGTGGTGGTCTGTGTGGCCCTTGGGGACAGTACTCCTCTCTGGTCCCTTGGGTGGATGAATTTTCCTCGAGAGAAAATGAATGTAACAATCCTCGTGAAGTGGTGTAGCACTGGCAAAGAGCGTGTAAAGCAGTGAATACTCTGCTCCCCACGCAGAAGTGCACGAAGTAAGCTGACAGCTGTTGCCACGAGTCCACCAGCCTCGCAGCGGTTAAAAGGGAGTGGTGCTCACTTAACCAGATGGGGCGCACCTGGAATTTGCTGGTGTTGGTGTCTCCTCTCTTTTCTAAGTGCTCTTTAGATGTTCGTCCCCAAATCCTCTGAAGCATATTGCCAGGGACCAATGGTGGGTTTAGAAACATGTAGGGTGACTGTTTTTAAGAAATTATTTTGCTACTATTTTATTTCTAAAAGTCTAGCTTATTAGCTGTGACTCTAAACCTTCTCTAAAAATAGCCTATTTGAACATGTTCAGTGTCGTTTAAAACTTAGTATTTCAAGCTCTCTTTTAGTTTCAAGTCTGCAATGCAAAACAAATGGAATAGCAGAGACCAAATTTATTGAAACAACCGGGAAAACTTGACAAATTTATGAAGTGATTTTGAAGCCATTGGACTAAAATTTTTGAACTTCACCTCTCATCCTTTTCTAGAAATTGGGACAGTTATCTGTATAGACTTTTAATAACTTATTCTCTTAAAGATTATGAATTTGAATTTATGTTGTTGGAGGCCCCTGCATCATAACTTTTACACCATCAATTATTGTGCTCAGGTATTCTCAACAGCATAATGAAGGGTTATTTTAACTCACATGTCAAAGTATAAAAGATAAAAACAGTTGTTTCCACCTTGCTAATTATCTGCTCCTGTTCTCAGTCTCATAGAGCATCCGCAGTACTGTCATTTGTGGAGCACAACTTCCCCAGGTTGGCTTTTTTTTTTTTAATATTTATATGTACAAGAGCTGGGGTTCAGGCCAGAGTCGTGGGAAGTGAGAGGATTCACCATACAGATTGGGGAGCAGAACAGGCAGACTGACCGAAACACACTGCCGAGGGCAACAGCGGGCGAGGCAGGAGAGGTCTGCTGCACCATGTGGGTCCCCTCCCTGGCCAGGGATCGAATTTGTGCTGCTGTGCCACGGACGCTTTACATTGTGACCCTTAACCCACTGCCCCACCAGGAAGGCCCTCCCTAAGTTTTTAATGTATACATCATGGATCTTCACATTAGAAAATAGAGCTTGTGTGCCTTCATTAGAACCATTTTACTTTGTTAAGATCTTCTTGCATCTGGCTTCTGTCCAGGAAAGGAAAACTGTAGACTTTTAAATGTTTCTTCTAATGACTGACATAAACAGGTTTTGCATGGGTAAAACTTAGTGTTTGCTTTTTCCTCATTATGTTTCATGTTGGCAGTTTCTGGTCACTTACCAAGTTAACTGATTCTTTGCTCGGCTCTGTTTCCCTCTGCTGGATTTCATGCATGCTGTTCACCTTTTTCACAAGAATCTTTAACAACATAGTCATTACAGTGAATTATGTCGTTCCAACATTGAGTCAAATTTGAGTCTCTTTCTGCTGATTGCTTTGTTTCTTGACGGCAGGGTGGGGAGTGGGGCTTTCATGCGTTCCAGCGCGTCTTGTAGTTTTTGGTTGGATGCTTGGTATTACGTGTAGGGCAGCACTGACCACGGTCAGTAGCATTTAGGCCTGTAAGTGAGTTAGCAACCAGTGCTAGGCCATCGGAGGGGCAAGGTGGTCGGTTGGCTCCTGCGTGGAGTTAGCTTTGGGTTTTGATGCTGTGGTTATCCTCAGTGCGCCAACAGCTTCCAAGTTCCTGAAAGCCCTGTACTTAGGGTGAAGGCTGGTTGGCTGGAGGGTCTTTTTACTCTTTAGAACTTTCTGATGTACCTAAGCCTCAGAGAGGGTCTTTCTCCATGCTTATGCCCCATCCTCTGGTGTGATCTGTGCTAAGTGGTGCTTGCCAGCCTGGCGGGCACGTGGGCGTCATTCTCATCTTTGTCCGGCATTCATCTTAAGCAGGATTGGAGCCCCTGGGTCTTGGGATGGCTTTCTCGGTGGACTGCCCCTCTCTCAGTACCAGGGAAACATAAAGTTCTAGATTCACAATGGTTTTCTGTCCCTGAAGCAGCTTCATTTCCCCCCCTTTTTCGGATACCATCTGTAATGCGGGGCAGCAAGATCTGCTGCCCTTCCCTCTGGCTCACAGCCTTCGTCCTGTGGAGATGGTCCCAGGAGTGGGGTCCCGCCTTTATGTGCTGTGGGAGGCTGTTCCTTCCTCCTGTGCTGGTTATTTGGCTGTGTGGCTCCAGGCCTGCACCCTGGGGGCTGTGCCCGCCCCTTCCTCTTCCTCTTGAGAGCCCTGAGGTGACCAGAGAGTGCCTGTGGGACAGTGGGCACTGCTTCCTCTTACCTCTGCGGCCCCACAGCTTCTAGCCTCTCAGACCAGCCCCCGCTCAGGTTTTAGAAATGTGTTAATGCTGTTTTCTGAGTTTTTCTTGCTACGTGGTATGGTCGCGCCCTCGTCCTGTCTACTTTGCTGTGGTTGGACCTTGCTGGGCCCACTTTTGCTTGGTGGCAGGAAAGCTGTCCTTCCATATGCAGTGGATTGACCTGGAAGCCCCAGCACTTGATGGACTGAAAAAGTTATAATTTTAATAGTTATCTGACTTTCTCTTGTTTGGTTTGGAACTCAAGTTTTGGCAGCTTTCAAGGTAGAAGTCAGAGGTCTGATTTTGTATATTTAAATTCTCTTCAATAATATTACATGCCATGAGATCTGCTCAGCCAATAAATACGATCAGATTTTTGTGTTTAATGCCTCCAAATGGCTTGCAGCGATATGTGTTTTATTAATAGAAATTTGGATTAAAACTGATTTGCAGGATGCAGTCGATAACATGGAAGGGAAGTCATAGCTGGAGTTTATTGATGCTACTGGAATCTTGATCTTCAAAATAACCTTTTATAACTTTTACTGAATGTTTTTATGGTTATAAAGAGTAATATACTCTCTTTGTATAAACCTTGAGAAACACTAAGTTAAAAAAAAAAAGTCACCTGGAATGTTACACCATAGATAGATTAATTGTATGCTCTTCCTTCTGATTTTTCTTTGAATTTTTCTTATGTAGTTAACTCTAAATGTGGGACGAGCATTTTCCTGTTTGATTGCAATATTGGAAGGACATGCTATCAGGTGTGTGTAGGCCTCTGGGTGCCGGCCCCCGCGCGGCCCTGCAGGCTCAGATGTGCCTCCACCCGCAGCCTGTGTGTCCCCACGGCCCCTCTGCCTGCTGGCACTCACCTGCCAGCCTTCGCTCTCCGCCCACCCTGAGGAGCTGGAGCTGCCTGCCAAACTCCTGCTGACAGCACCTTCACCATTCTTCAGGCTTAGCTGCTGTCTCTGGCACCTTTCCAGGACTGATTATTTACCAGAGAAAGTTCTTTAGCCTTGACTGTTGCTCAGAAAAGAGCACTTGTCCCTCTTCCACAGGCACTTGTTTTGTGCCACAGGACAAGAGGGGCCTCCTTTAGCAGAATCAGTTTGATCTGTTTCTTTGACTTCTTGCAGGAATTAGCTGTGTGACGACTTCCATAGCCACCTTGAGCATGACATTTGCATCCGAAAATAGGGGTGTTGCTAATGGGAAGACACCCAGCCTTGGATGGGTTCCCTCCTTCACTTTGCAAACGTGATCAGGGTGTTTCCTCAGCCAGCATTCCTTAACAGTGGCAGAGGGGATTTATGGTCTGCTTTATCGTTGAACTCTTCACAAGTGCCTTGTGCATCCTAAGGGGAAGTAAGCAAAGTGCATGATTTCACTTTTATCCATTCTTTTGAAAGAAAACTTTTTGCTAGGGTCCCCGGATTTTTATCTCAGTAGAAGAAAATGTTTACTTTGAACATCATTCTTTTGATATTTAATTATTTTGAACAGTCTGCTGTATTTCACAGTCTGCAAGATTTCTTAGCTACTAACTGATAAACACCAAAACGGTTCTCAGTCTCACCATTGAGCTCTGCATTAATTACAAAATCACAGATTTGCGGGTGTCCTTCCTGCAGATCGCATGGGGTCCTAAGCAGGTGGCCATCAGCCCTGCAGCCGCAGCACCTCGACATGGGGCAGGTGCTCTCCTGTCCTGGCAAACGTCACTACCGGGTTTCTGGTTTCCACACTTCTCCTGCAGGAGCTCCTGACAACCGGGCCCTAAGTGTGTGCTCAGGCAATGCAGGTCTTTACTTCTGAAATGATCTGTCTCGTTTTGCAGACAACCTCTCAGGCATGGGAAGGGGGAGATGGAGGACTGGAGGTTCCTGCTGGACTGTCTGCTAGCCAGTTACAAAAGCTGTGGGGCCCATTCTGAGTTTAAGTGAATGTCATTGGAACAAAAATGTTTAAATGAAAAGTTCTTAAAGATAAGTACTTTAAGCCACTTAATCTTTGCTTTGCTTTTTTGAATACTCAGCATATTCTTAGCTCTGGTAAACTTGCACAGGGTGGCAAAGCTTTATAAATCAAGTTATTTTACTGATTTCCAATTCGATTTTAATAAACCAACATCACTTCTATAACATATATTTATGCATTTTTTAGTAGAAAATGAAACAAATGGAGTGGAGCGTGTTTTTCTAACCCCCTTTGTAATTTAAATCCTGAGGTTTGGAAATTGGTTTCTTTCTATGGTTGTTGAATTTTTAGAAGAATGGGAATTTAGAATTTATTTGGAATACTTTTATTTTTACTTAATAAGCAGCATATTTGACCTTCTAAGTGTAGTTCTTGTGTTTCTCTAAGTGCAATAAAACATGGAGGGAGTTCCAGTTGGCTTTTAAGTGCAAAAGTATTGAGAAACTCCCTTTTAGTCCTTTTCCATGCATCTGGCAGTTACCTTTTACCCAAAACCTAGACACCCGGCTTCTGTCCAGGCTAACTCCACAGTCTCCCTGTGCAGTGATCCTGAAAATTAAGGACAAAATTAAAGCACCGAGTCCACGCTATCTTGCTGCCCCTCTCCAGCCCAGCTTCCTGGCACAGAGGTGACACTGGAGCTCCGAGTTGTTTATGGAATCTGGAGGCTTACTCTCGGGACTTGACCTGACAAATGTTACGGGCCCCAAGTCGAAGCAGAACCACTTTTTTTTTTTTCAGTTCTGGGTAGGAATGGAGAGTTCAATTGATAGCTGCAGTAGAAACTAAATTTCAGCCCAGGCATCTCCCCAAAATGTTCTTAATACCTTAGAGAAGCACAGCAGTCCACAGCAGGCTCCATATACTTGTCCTCCTCTCACCAGTATTATCTCTGGTTCCTGGTATGTACTGTCACTCAGCTGTCTGTTTTCGAGTTCTGCAGCACATGATTTACTATAACAGACGGCGTTAAAATAGAATGCAGTCCCTAAGGACTTACATCAAAAGCAGGTGATGTGTAGACTAAAGGCTGAATCTAGGCCCCCTCCGCCCTCACCCCCGTTCACAGGTTGTGCCTTAGCCCTACAGAGGCGGGGGGGTTTGCACGAGCGCTGCTCAAAGGCCCTGGCAGGGTCTGCTCCAGGTGCCCTCCTGACCTGTCTCTGAGCTGTCTGGCAGGTCCCCACTACACGGGCTGTCCTCTAGGGAGTGCTCTCTCTCAGCACCTGGACTCTGCGGGCCTCGGGTGTGGGAGCTGTCAGGTGATGGTGGTGTGTGTGTGGGGTTCCCTGGTCATTTTTCACGCTAGGTGACCATCTTTTTGGAGGCGGGGCAGGGCTTCCTTCCTCCCTCACAGAACCTCGCAGAACCTTGTAAGTCCTCAAGACGTGCTGAAAGTAGAAGCAGAGCATCTTGGACCCGGAGCTGGTCACTCCACCCCCATCCGGGCTCTGAATTCCTTCTGCAGAGGCTTAGCACAGGCTGGCTAGTACCTCCAGGCATCAGCCTGTTGTCTCTGGACTGGGGCAGCGGAGGCTGACTCCATGTTGCCTGCACGCTCTTGTGCGTGGAAACTGGCTACTTTATCTCCCTATGTGGTCCATGGCCACAGGAATGAGAATCAGTTCTTACAGATTTTCTCTTGCTGCTTCGAAAATGGGCAGGTGTTTGAACCTGTAAGTCAGGACAATGAAAGTCTTCATTAGAACGTGGAGGAAGCAGGCGCCCTGCATGCAGCGTGACGCGGAGGCCGAAGCTGGGTTCCTCCCAGGCATGGGCAGCACCAAGCCGTGCCACAGTCAGGCACGGTGCCCACCCGCTCGCTCGCCGCCCACACTCTTGCCACGTCCTGAGCCGTCACTGTCGCTGTTTTGCCCCTTCTCAGGAGATGTGGGCTGGCAGTCTCAGTAGTCTGCTTCGAATGCACCTGAGATGAGTGTAAATGGCACCCACAGCGCGTTTTTAAGAGCTTTGAGAAGAGGGCCTCCCTCACTGGTGGTGCAAGGAGTTAGTTGAGCACCGCACCGTGGGGCTTCGTCAGCCACAGCAGCGCGAGTTCGATCCCTGGCCGGGGAGAGACCCACATGACACAGCAGACCTCTCCTGCCTCGCCCACTCGCTGCTCCCCTCAGCAGTATATTTCAGTCCATCTGCCTGTTCTGCTCCCCACTCTGTCTCTGGTGACTCCTCACCTCCCGTGACTCTGGCCTGTACCCCAGCTCTTGTGTGCATAAATAAATAAAATCTTTTTTTTTAAAAAAAGAGCTTTGTGATGAGCAGCCTGTGTGGACTTGGAGGAATGGATATGTGGCTTCCACTGTGACTTTTCCAAGGCTTTGGTGGGTTTTGACCGCGTTCCAGATACTTGAGGTCATCAAATCAAGTGATTTCTGGATAGCTGAGCGTGTGTACAATTCTTTTATGGCTTATTATTACTTTAAGCCTATGCAGTAAAACTAATAAGGTATTTCTGACGAGGAGTCCTGCTGGACATATTTTGATGATTAGTTAGGACATGTTTGCAATTAGTACCAGGCATTTTCATCAAATTACTGTTCTGGTGTCTTCTTTTGTTTTTCTAAAGTAGTTTATCTAATATGCTTGTTATTAATTTGAAAAAGGAAGGGTCCCAAGTGTACACAAACATAAATTTAGACACGGTAGAAGCCAAGTTCACAGAAATCTAAAATCATGTAGCAGAAGAGTCGGGGGATTTTTAAAAAAATAAAATTGCAGTGTGGAAAGTGGTCTACACAGATTTTACCTCAGAGAAGAAGATATGAATAGGCATGTTGAGACCAATCGGAAGAGTTTGCTAGAAAACAGTGGTTTCCTAATTAGAGAGTCACGCAAGGGTGGGTGGTTAAGGGCTCTGGGTTCCTGGGACCGTGTTGGCCGAGATTCTGTGACCACAGAGATGCTCAGAAGGAAGCTTGCTGTGCGGGCAGAAGGAGTCCTGCCGAGACCAGCTAGTGGGGGGAGGGGTTGAACAGCAGCCAAGTTCTTTCCCAAGAAGGCATTTAGGAGCTTCAAACCACATAATCACAGTCCTCCCAGTGAGGAAGTCACCAAGCCTGGACTTGCTGGGTTGTTTTATTTACTTGAAGAAACGTCTCCAGCTCTCAACACACAAAGATAGCACAGTTCATTATGCCGTACCTTCCCCTTCTGCCCTCAACCTTGTAGTTGCTGAGAAAATACTCAGGAATTTAGTCTATTCCTAGGCAGCGAGCAGAGGACCAAATGTGGGAGTCTAGTGATGAAGATAAAAGTCGTGGCTTTAAACTGGTGGTCAAAGCTCTCTTGGAGCTCATGGCCCTGTACAGTTAGGACGTAACCTTGTGAGGAAGCCCAGAGCACCGCTTGTCCTCCATGCAGCTGTGGAGGCACCCTGACTGTGCTGAGGAGGGCAACCAAGTGGGACATGGAAGCTGGGCCCAGAGTGACTCATGCCACACAAAGAGCCAGCCTCCGTGGGGGGCACATGCCAGCCCGCCCCACACATGCAATTCTGAATGAATATCTCCAGAGACTGCCTCTGCCACCAGCTAGCTTATTTTCTGGTCAGGGCTTCAGAGGAACACCATATGAACAAATGTGTTCGTAGCAATTCCAGGATTAAGGATGTGAAGAAAATAGTGCTGTGAGAATGACCAGGGCTCCTTTAGATGAAGTCCTCAGAAAGGCATTTCCCATAAGGGGCAGTTTCTCAGACCAGAAGCCCAAGAAAAGGCAAGTCCTATGATGTATGGTTAGGGAATAGCTAATGGAAAACTCTGGATCACAGATAAGCTCTGGTATGTTAAAAACACATGGCCATGTGATCACTGAGAGGTAGGTGGTTGGAGAACACTGGGTGGGAAAGACAGTGACACGAGAGGGTGCTTGGCCGAGACTGCAACATGGAATCTGCAGGGGTGGGCTTCATCCTGCAGGTTGGGGAGTGTCTGGAGGAGCCCCTGGCAGCAATTTGGTGAACAGATATTAGTGGGACAGATGTATTTAGGAGGCTTTCATGGTGCCCAGGATGGAAGTGGTACATGGACAGATTCAGAACAGCTCTATAGGAAGCTATCACATTGGTAACTGTGTTGGCTGTGATGAGGAAGTAGGGGAAGGGAGGGTGCTGGCACCATTTGTGGATGGTAGAGTCTGGTACTGAGAGGGGACTGTGGCATGGACAAGTTGCGAGTGCGTGGTGGGATGGAGGAGTTCTCTTTTGGTCACATCGAATTGGGTGTGCCTATTATCTCAAGTAGAGATGTTAGGGCTCAGGCTGTTGTGCAAACACCTGGCCCATCGGCCAGGTCTGGAGAGCAACAGTCAGTGTTGAGTCATAAATGGAATTTGAAGTCAAGAGGAGGTGTGGAAAGAGAAAGAACGAGGGCCCAGGAGTGAACTCTGAAGGTCTTCCCAGAAGTTGAACTTCCTAGAAGAAAGGAGAAAAAGAATGGCCACTTAGGTAGCTGGCAGGTCAGACATGGTGAGATATAAGAATTTCTTCCAGGAGTAGCTGAGAGTTGAGCTAAAATGACCCAGAAAAGTAACTGTTGGATTTAACAATGTGGATGCTCTTGGCTACTTTGACAAAAGGGATTTCATTTGTGTGATAGTTGAAGAACCAATGGGAAGTGAGTAATTAGAGTCAGGAATTGTGGCAACTCGTTTAAGAAGTTCTCCTAGAAAGGGGAGCTCAGGACACTGGCAGAGAAATGTGGAACCAAGAAAATGACAGATGGTTTATAGGAAAGCAGGGCAAGGAAAGGCAAAAAGGGTTGAGGTGTTTGCATGATTTTCGAGAAATGACTTGATGTGGGTGGAATTTAAGTTGCTCCTTTTGGAGTGAAGTCTATGCAAGTTCTGGATATTCTTCTGTGAGCACGTGCCTCCCAGAGGCCCTGGCTCTTTCCAGGACTGCAGAGTACATAAACAGAGAACATTCAACTGAGCCTTCACACCCATGATGGTGGGTCGTCAGTACACAAGGAAGCAGCCATCCTGGACTGGAAGAGGGCCACTTGACATGAGTGCTCCCCAAAGTAGGCTCAATGGGCTGCTCACAAACTGGCTCTGCCAAGTGCCCTTCCAGGTCCTGCACACATGTTGCAAATAAGCTCACTCTCCCCTTGAAATTGTCTTCTGCCTGCTGGGGGACTTGACACTGACAAGCGTGTTATCGGATTGGGGTGTGCTGGTTGAGAAGCCCAAGGCAGGCTTGATGCTTCTTGGAAGCAATATTTGAGTACATTATCAGGAGGTAGTCAGTGTGTGAGTTCCTTGAGGAAGAGTTTCTTAGAAAGAAGTGAAGTCTAGAGAAGGGAGCTGTGAACGGTCATGGACATGGTTGAAGGGTCATGGTCATGGGCGAAGGGTCATAGACATGGGTGATGGATCATAGGCATGGTTGAAGGCTCATAGACATGGGTAAAGGGTCATGGGCATGGGTGAAGGGTCATGGGCATGGGTGAAGGGTCATGGGCATGGATGAAGAGTTGTAGACATGGATGAAGGATCATGGACATGGGTGAAGAGTTGTAGACATGAAGGGTCATGGACATGGGTGAAAAGTTATAGACATGGATGAAGGGTCATGGGCATGGGTGGAGGGTCATGGGCATGGATGAAGGGTCATGGGCATGGGTGAAGCATTGTAGACATGGATGAAGGGTCATAGACATGGGTGAAGGGTCATAGACATGGATGAAGGGTCATGGGCATGGGTGAAGGGTCATAGACATGGATGAAGGGTCATGGGCATGGGTGAAGGGTCACAGACATGGATGAAGGGTCATGGGCATGGGTGAAGGGTCATAGACATGGGTGAAGAGTTGTAGACATGGATGAAGGGTCATGGACATGGGTGAAGAGTTGTAGACATGGATGAAGGGTCATAGACATGGGTGAAGGGTCATAGACATGGGTGAAGGGTTGTAGACATGGATGAAGGGTCATGGACATGGGTGAAGGGTCATAGACATGGATGAAGGGTCATGGGCATGGGTGAAGGGTCATATACATGGGTGAAGGGTCATAGCAGCAGCTTGGGAGAAGGGCAGGAGCTGGAGGTTCCGGGCTGCAGCAGCTGAACTTGAGTTTCTTAGTGGGTAACCTGTGGCCTGCGTCAGTGGACCCTGGACTGTGTGGCTCCTCACCAAGGCTGCGCCTGGACCCAGCATGTGCAGTTTTCAGGCTCCAGGCTGCCCTCTCTGCTCAGTTTTAATGTCAAGCCTTGATGGAGGTTCCTGCTTACCTAGAACAGCTGTTGTAAACTTGAGCAAATCATTTAAATTGCTCTGCCTACTTCCTTGCTAGAAGTGAGGATTATGATCATTCCTCTCTTACCATGTTATAGTCTGTATAACATGCATCTGGCTGGGAAAATGCTACCTTACTTGTTGAACAACCACCAGTATGAGAGCTCTAGGCAAGAAGGCCTTGGGTTCAAAAGAAACCTCTTCTAGTTCTAGCTGTGGGATCCTGGGCTACTCTGTGCTGTCGTTTCCTGATCTGTGCAATGGGTATAATACTAAAACTTGCCTCCTGAGGTATCCTATGTGGTTGCTGAGAGAAGCACCTGGCAAAGACAGAGCTGGCGCCAGCTGCTGTGAGGAAGATGAGGCCTCAGGCACATTTGCGTCTGTGGCTACCTGATAATTTTTTTCTTATCTCCACAGTTCCGCCTGGTGGTAAAGACAGCCCTGAAGCTGCTGCTTGTGTTTGTGGAGTACTCGGAGTCAAATGCCCCTCTTCTAATCCAGGCTGTGTCTGCTGTTGACACAAAAAGAGGTGAGTGGTCCCCTCTCTTGTTCCATTAAGGTAAACAAGTCTAGTGTAGGAAGGCTTCCATTTTTCATGGGTTCAAGCAGAATTAGAATTGTGTAGACTCCCACTGCAGAAAACGTTTTTTAGGATAGTAAATCTCTGAAGATTAGGGATGGATCATGGTTTGACAGTAAAAAAGGGTTCCTCGGAATAGCCAGGCCCTGGGTTTACTTTCCTGCTGTGTCTCAGCCCCTGTACACACAGAACCAGCTCTTTTTATTTTTCACTGGGGTCAGGGTTCCTCCTCCCCTCCACTCACACATGCTTTGTTCACTTGGACCATTGGATGTTCCTCGAACCGTCTCCCTCCCTCCGTCCCATGCCTCTATCTTCCTGGGGCCCTCACCATCTTTCACCTGGGATCCTTTGCTTCCTAGAAATGCTACCTGGTTCTTCTACTAGAGAATTCCTCAAAATGCAAGAGTGGTCACATCATTTTTAATCTAACACCTGCCAATGGCTCCCAATGTACTCTGAATCAGGGTCAGAAACTTTGCCTGAGCTGTTGCTGTCCAGCTCTGTCACCCCATCTCCTACCTGGCCTGTACTTGGCACTTCCTACCTTGAGTCAGACGGTAGTCACGTGCTCTCAGAACACCTTAGCCCCGTCTTCCACGCAGTCGGCATTGCCCATCTCCCAGGAGCGTATGCCCTGATCCAGGACGGGGGCCCCTTGGTGTCCTTGCACCTAACCGGCCACAAGTAGGCAGAGCTGCCACAAGCGCTTGGTGAGAAACGAGCTTTGGCTTTGACTTCATGAATAGCAATGAAGTGGGTTTTATTTGTCTTTTTAAAGACCTTGGCTTTAGTCCACAGTCGTTTTATCAGTATTATTGTCTTCGCCAAAGACTCAAAGAGCAAAAACTTGATCAAGTGTATTTTCACGATTATAAAAGCAAAATTTTAGAAAATGCTGGGAAATGGTGTAAAGAAGATCATTTAAAGATCATCTCTAGGGGGAGAGCAAAGTGGGGAGGGGGCACCACTGATCCTGGTGGGGGACTATGGGGTGCCTTAGTGGTAGGCGGGGTGTGATGACATGCGCCTGAAGTTATGACCCTGCACCTACAGTGTTGTAACCCAGTGTTACCTGACTTAAAACAAGCATCTCTAATCTCACCAGTCAGAGATAATTGTTAGCATGTCTGTATATTTCCTTACAGTTTTCTATGTCTGGGCACCTACTTATGGACAAATTAGCTAGATAACCACTAACAAAAAGAATCGAGGGGATGCAAACCATGTGTCTCTGACTTAGCATTGTTCAGAGACCTACCTTCCAGCATTGAGTTGGGAGGGCAAAGAAAGTAGCTTAGCTGGTTACTTTGAAAGTTTGAGTGTAAATTAGTGAAAATCACCCAGGACAGTCCTGTCGTGACTTTCTTGTGAGTGTGCAGAGAGACGGCAGCCTCAGGCGTGGTGGATTACACCCCAGAGGCAGCTCAGGTCTGTGGGTGGGTGTGCGTGATAAAGACAAATCCTAGTGTATGGTTAGGATGAGTGTGGAAGGTAGATTCAGATGGGGCCAGGATTCTTTCTACTGACATGTTGCCATTTGAAGCTTGAACGTGAAGACTCTTATGGTCAAAAGTAGATTATGGGACCAGCTGAGAATCCTTAATGGACACTGCCAACGATTCAGAAACAAGGCTGAATTTCTCAAGGTCAACTAATGAGGTCTAGGGCCTAAGGTGGGAGTTTGGGAAGGGAACAAGACCTATCTTTCATGTATCTTTTAGGACTCATAGTCCATCTCTTAACTCGGGGGTACTCCACTAGGAGAATTAATGAACTCTGTTTTCTTGTCCTAAATTGCAGGTAACCCCTGGACCTTTGTCATGGTGGATCATGGGGGAGGGCTATATTAGAGGGAACAGACCTCTCATGACCTTGGGGTTCTCCTTTAGTTTCATTGAGTTGGGAGTTGAGAGTTTCCTTCCTTGGACTTAACATTTCCCAAAGGATGTGTTGTAAGGGTGGTCCTGAGGGGAGCCCAGGCCTTGGCACCCCATATTCTAGAATCCATCTGTGGACTCAGCGAGAGACTCTGCTGTACTCAGTCTCCCCCTCAACACAAAACGATGACCATCTTTTCCCAATTTGTAAAAATTAAAATATAGCTAATGGATTATTTTGTCAACTTCAGTGTTTTTGCCTATAAAATGTCTTAAGCTTTTGGCAGTTGCTGTCAGCTCTCTCTTACTGAGCCCTACAAGCTGGAAGAAAAATGGAAGAGCATTAATGGAAAAATCCAGACATAGCTTATCACGTCTGCTTCAATAGCATGTTTCTCCACGGACATGTGTGGTCTTGGCCGTGATTTTATAATGCATACATATAACATCATCCTATTTTACTGCTAGTAAAGTTGTTCCTGAACCCTGTGATGGAATTAAACATATAAACATGTCATGGTGTTCTGCAGAGAGCAGTCCAACTTCCAGGTGTGTGTACCCCAGCAGGTTTAGAGCGCCCTGGTTCCCTCTTAGTGGGTGAAGGAGTAGACGGAGGTGCCAGAAGTGACCAAGGGCTGCCCAGCAGGTCCATTTGTGTACAAATGTATAGCTAAGCCATAAATTTCACTCCTTGGAGTGACTTTAGACTCATTCCTCTGGGAAACAGAATGGAGCATGGAAATATTACAGGACTTTTTTTTTTTTTAATGGAAAGGAATTCTTTTGGCTGATGAGAACCATCCGATTTAAAGAATTGGATTTAAAGAAAACCAACAAATGAGCTGTGAGTAACTTGGGGGCTTTGTAAACACACGTGCAGTGTGTAGGTCAGCTAGAAAGATTCATCTGGGCACAGGGGCGAATCTCTCTTCAGCTGAGAGTGGCTCAGGGATAAAGATGGAGGGATCTGAGTTCAAAGTTCATCCTAATCTTATCATTGCTTATGAATGAGTGAAATGACAGGCAGCTGTCACTTCTGCTCAGCGGCTGGATGAAGGAGGGTTTGAGTGCTTCCCGGGGGCTGGCACGCTGCACTGCTGCCTGTGCAGCTTCTGTCTCTGCTGCTTCTGTCTCTTCTGCTTGCATCTTCAGGTTACCACCCACCAGGCAGGGAGAGAGGAAGTCGGTGGACATTTACAGAAGCACAGGGTGGACTTTGCTCTGTTATTTTGCCACCATCAAAGACATCCTTTCCCGAGAACGTCCATGTATTGGTTGACAGGAAGCTGGTTGCAAACACTTCCCTCTTTGGAGTCTGTGTCCTTCCCTCTTGCTATGTCCCTCTGTCTCTCAGTCATGGGGTAGGGCAAGTAGCCAGACTTGGGTAACTTATTTTGAAATTTCAGTCATAAATCTTGAATCCCACTCGTTTAGTTAAGCACTTCTTTTGAAGAAGTTGCACTTTTCATTTGAGTGTGAGGTGATGTGATATGACATAATTCTCAACATGTGTATCACACATGATTAACCAGAGAATAAATCTAGCCCATCCTTCAGGTGGTCCTGTCCCTGACTTCTGCTCGTGAATATATTGATCTGTAAGAAATGCACAAAACATGCTGGGAGTTAGAGGCTGGCAGGCCACAAGCTTCATGTCATGCTCATGTAGAACAGAAGTGTTGTGTTAAGTATATCTGTCCTGCTGAAGGACGTGGAAGACACTGCCACGGCCTTCCATTGGAGTGTTACACTGCACTCGTATACAAGTCATCGTGCTGTCATAGTTTCTTTTGAGTTTAATGCAGAGACCTAGGAGGAAAGTGAGAAGGAGAAAGTTCTGAGCAATTTATTCTGTGCTGTTTATTCTGGGCCGACACTGTGGTTTGGTGGGAGCTAGAGTAGAAGGTCTGTGGGTAAGAGCAGGTGTCACTGCCACTAACAATTACCATTGCCAACACAATGACTGATATTCCAGTGCCTTCCATATAATGGATGCTGTGATAAGCATTTTTCGTATAAAGCTAACTTATCTGACAAATACTTAACCACCAACTACATGAGTGCAAACTTCAGAGGGAAAAAAAAAATCTTGTGAAACTGCTACTCTACCACTTGGAGATGGTTGAGGTGGATGCGGAGATAAACAGGTAATAGTGATTAAATAAATTATGGTCTTCTAATGTACCCCATCTATCCAAAGGAAATGTACCCCATCTGTTCCAAGGAAAACAAAGTGTTCTTATCTCAGTGACACCTCACAGTCATCCTGTAGGTTGATACGATCATTCCAACTTGGGTGTATCTCCTAAGCCTGTTCATTCCACTAATTAGGGGCTTGGTTTCTTCCTCATTTATGTGAAAGGGTCAATAATAAAAATATTTTACTATAATATATAACCCTCCCCCCGCCATACACATAAACATTAGATGGAGCAAGTAGTGGTGGAGATGGAGGTGGGGTTGGGGGTGTTGGCGATGGTGGTGTGAACTGGATACTTAGTTCTGATAGGTGGTAACTCTGGGAAAGTTGGCAATTGCTGGTGCTTAACATAGGTCGGCTTGAGTCCTGCCAAGGCTACTTATGTAAAACCAAACTGTTTCCTACTTTCAGTTTCATTCTTCTAAATATTTCCTATTTTCTGGTCCCAAAATAAAGAAGAGTGAACATTCATCCCAACAGTATATGAATATATGCAAGTTTCCAGACCTGGAATCCTTAAATAATAAGAAAATCAGATACCACACCTGAAGAACATGTTTTTCAAGGAAATTAAGCTAGTGATTGAGTGTTTTTATTATAAAGAATAAAAAGGTACACCCATGTGCTTGTGTCTGCATGAGAAAATGGGAGTTGGTGGAATAGTCTCTCAAAGACACCTGCCTTTGTTTCTTTTTTTTTTAAAAGATTTATTTATGCATATAAGAACTGGGATACAGATCAGAGCCTAGGGGGAGTGGGGGGTGGGGAGGGACGGGTGAGAGGATTCACCAGAGACAGAGTGAGGAGCAGAACAGGCAGATCTGCTGAAATACACTGCTGCAGGGAGCAGCGGGCATGGCAGGAGAGGTCTGCTGCGCCATGTTGGTCCTCTCCCTGGTTTGGGATCGAACTCATGCTTCAGTGGCTTTGGATGCTTCACAGTGTGGCGCTCAACCCGCTGTGCGACCAGGGAGGCCTGAACTTTTTGCCTTTTAAGTGCTTTTTACTTGTGTGATCTGTATTCTCGTGCTTGTGCCTAACTTACCCAATAGATTATGAATTTCATGAGGGCAGCCTGCCACTGGGCCCATCTTTTGAACACATCTGTGCCTTAATTGAATAGAAGTAATATAATTTCTGGAATGCTTGCTAGATAGACCTTTCTTCTCACGGTTGACTGTTGGAGCAAGTGTCACAGTCTCTTGCAGCCCTTTCCTTGCAGGAAATCGGAGCAGAGATGCCTAAGGCACACTCAGACGCTCAAGGAGAAAAATGCATGGCCACAAAAGCTGCACACGAGCAGATTTTTAAAAATTACATGTTGTATATGAAGAGGCTTTTCAAGGAAATAGAGAGACTTCCTGACATTGAGAGTATATATTTTCAAGTAGACAAGGATGACAGCATATATTTTTTCCCAATTAGAAGCATTTTCAACTCCAGCCTAAGGGTAGTGTTACATTTTGGAATTTGGTGACTGAAAGCATTGCCATCATCCGGTGACAAGCCTTCAGATAAACTGTGATGGGAGCTGGGGAAGGAGTGCTGAGTTGCTGTTTCTCATGGTTCTTGCTCTCTCATAGGAGTCAAGCCCTGGTCAAATATCATGGAAATCCTGGAGGAAAAAGATGGGGTTGACACGGAACTGCTGGTTTATGCAATGACGTTAGTGAACAAGGTTGGTTGATATTTGTCATGGGTTGAATTGTGTCTCTCCCCTCCCCAAAGATATATTCCTAACTTCTGGTACCTGTGAACGTGCCCTTATTTGAAAACAGGGTCATTGAGTTGTAACCAGGAGAAGATGGTATCATTAGTTTGGGTCCTGACCCAAAAGGACCAGTGTTCCTGTGACAGCAGAACAAGACACACACATGAGGGGAAGATGCTTGTTCACACGTGTGCAAGGAAGATGCATGTGACGGTGGGGCCAGGGAGGGAGTGCTGTAGCTACAGCAGCAGTCAGGATGAGGCCAGGATGAGCCCTCGGGGAGCACATGGCCCTGCCCACACCTTCTAGTCTCTCAGATTCGGAAAGAACAAATTTCTGTATTTTAAGCCACCCATCTTGAGGCACTTTGTCAGGGCAACCCTAGGGAACTAACATGATGTGCAAATCTGAAGCCTGCCTCTGGCTAAGGCACATCACATAGACCCCAGCGCAGCAGCCGACCCCAGGCACAGTATGCTGCTCACGGGAGAAGCCCTGGCCCGCTCTGGCGCACGCACGCTGCCATGCCACATGTGGGCTACGGGCATCTGCTGACTCGCTGCGCTTTGGTCTTTTATAAATGAAACCAGAAACACGACAGGGCTTCATGATTGCTTTTTCCATCAAAATGTCCTCTTGAAACTTCTTATCCTTAAGAATGTCAGTTAGCAAGTTCTAGTCTGAGGAAATAGCTCAGCAGTCAGGGAGAGATGAAGGGACTCTGCTGGAATTGTGACTGCTCAGGGGCGAGAGGAGCGCTCCTGGGGGTCGCTACGCACCGTAGTGGCTGCGCCCTGCGTACCCATTCTTCCCATCGCATCTCTGCCCAGTCACCGCTGTGCAGACAGCAGCTGTCTCCAGAGTCCATGTCCAACAGCGGTGACTCTGGACAACCCGCGCTCAGCCCTGCACCCCTTCATTGCAGACATCACCCTCAGTCGCTGAGGTTGGGGTGTCTCCAGCAGCTGTGTCTGAGCCCCCAGGCGCTGTATCAGTCACCCCTGGGGCTGCTTTCATGTTTGCAAGCTATGTAACCGCCTGCACAGCTGGAGCCAGTTGCAGAAGGCGAGGGTAGTTGGATTTTCAGAAAAGACCCAGAAGCTCTTCCCGAGTATAACTGTGGAAACCCTCTAATGAACTGGGGACAAGTTAGTAGAAAGCAATATAATTATGAGGTATGAAAATGTAGGTATTAAAATATTGTGCGAAGGCTACGGATTCAAATATGGGGTTCTGGCTCTTTCCTCAATTCTAAGTGTGTAAGCAGAGGTACTCTGGAGCAGACCCTGAGGTCTAGAACAATCTGTCCTGTGATGGAAATCAGTGGGCATGGATTAGCGTTAGTCACGATTAGGGGAGGTTTCACTACATGGAAATAAACATTCTTTAACCATATTCTAAAATAAATCCTGGATAAAGAGTTCAGTGTAACACACGGGGCCATAGAACAATGAGAAGAAATCGAGAGATTAATGGGTCTCTAGTTGGTGAAGACTATTTTAATGATAAAAGCAGTGAAAAGATTTCAATGGCAAGGACTTAAATATTTCACTGCACACAACTATAAAATATCTCATTTGTGAAAAGAAAACCACAAATAGCAGCTAAAAGCAAGTGACCAGCAGGGAAATTGTTTGCAAAAAATGATACTATTCCAGATATATTAGGAACCCAGTAGAGAACAAATGACATCAAGACTATCAAGATTAAAAGAAATACGTAGTAACCAGCAAGACCTTTTCCCCAAGTCTCATTGACAGAGGTTGCTTTTTTTTTTTTTTAATAAATCTTTATTTTTTTATTTTTTTTGCTGAGATTTTTTTTTTTTTAGATTTATTTATTTATGCATACAAGCGCTGGGGTACAGGCCAGAGGTGTGGGGGGGTGAGAGGATTCACCACAGAGAGCGGGGAGCA
>JAGFMF010011464.1:6430078-6451245 GCA_019455555.1 Galemys pyrenaicus | reverse complement strand
TCCCCTCCCTGGCCGGCAGCAGGGATCGAACTCGTGCTGCAGTGGCTGAGGTCTGCTTCATAGTGCATTGCTTAACCCACTGCGCCACCAGGGAGGCCCGACAGAGGTTGCTTTTAATGCAAGTCTGTGAACAAGGACGCAGGACACGCTACCATAGTCCCAGTGGGGAACAGGCAGCGCTGCTCTGTAGGATAATCCTGGAAATGCTGTTTTTGTCAAATCAGTTTGTGAGTTTATCTTACTATATGTATTTTTTTAAGATTTATTTATTTATCCATACAAGCACTGGGGTATAGGCCAGAGGTATGGGGGTGGTGTTGTGAGAGGGTTCACCAGAGACAGAGTGGGGAGCAGAACAGGTGGATCTACTGAAACACACTGACGTACGGATGGGTAGGGGCAAATCATCACTGGAGAGCTGGCCTAGAGCAATCTGGGAGGAGGGTCCCAGGAGCCAGGGGAGGGGGCTCCTCCTCCTACAGGAATCGGGGGGTTGGTGTTTGCTTCTGTTTTTACGTTTCTTGCTATTTCTTTTAAAGATTTATTTATTTATGCATACAAGAGCTGGGGTATAGGCCAGAGTTGTGGGAGGTAAGAGGATTCACCAGCATAGAGTGGGAAGCAGAACAGGCAGATGGACTGAAATACATTGTTGAGGGGAGCAGCAGGAGAGGTCTGCTGCGCCATGTGGGTCCCCTCCCTAGCCGGGGATCGAACTTGTGCTTCTGCGCCGCAGATGCTTCACAGAGTGGCGCTCAACCCCCTGCGCCACCAGGGAGGCCCCCATTTCTTGCTATTTTTTAAATAATCATACTATAAAATTGACTTCTTTTTTAAGTAGCGGTGTGAGTTTGAACACATATGTAATTCGGATAGCCTGAACAAAACTCTCTTTCGTGTCACCATTTTATAGTTACATCCTGATCCCCCTTTCATCTCCCTAGCAACCACTGACGTATTCTCTAGCCAGGTTTGTCATTTCGGAAATGGCAAGAATCACACAGGACGGCACTCTCTGAGGCTGGCCTCTCTCGCTCAGCATATGTGTTTGAGATGAGCCGTGTTGCTGTGTGGGCGCTTAGTTTGCTCCTTTCTGCTGTTGTGCAGTGTGCCAGTCTGTGCTCCACCATGATTTATTTGTCCCCCGCCCCTTGAAGGAGATGTGGGTGTTCATAGCTCTTGGCATTCACAAGTAAGGTTGCTATGGGCATTTGTGTATGTACAGATTTTGCCACAAGAAAGATAGGGTGGAATCAGTGAAACACCAAAGTGAGGAAAAGAAAATATCCATTAGGACAGAAACTCCCTCTGGGAGCGGCTATTTAGATTTACTTGTTGCAGCACTTACAGGACAAGGTTTGAGAGGAAGCAAGAAGGGGACCCAGGTCCCAGGTATCAGGTGGCTGTGTTCCAGCCCCCTCAGCAACTGAAAGTGAAGGTTGCAAGAAACATCGCCTCTTCAGACGTTTACAGAATAGCTGCCACCTTTGCAGGAGGCAACTTAGCGGTGTGGCATCAGGGTAGAAATGGGAGGGCAGAGCCTGGGGACAGGTGGGGCCCAGTGAGAGTTGCAGAGCACGTGAGAAGCAGCTGCAAATGGATGCATGTGTGTCTGTAGGTGGTACACGCCCCTCCCTGGGCAGGCCGAGAAGCCGGATTTGTGGCAGAAGGCCATGTCCCCTGCGGTCACACAGGAAAGGTGGTGGTATGCAGACTTGGCTCGAGCCCAAGTTCTCACAGTGGAGATGACAAATGACCTCTTCATACCATCCGTTCTGGGCTTATTACTGAGCAAGCCTCCCGGAGTCTGTTGTGTTGTGTAGACCTAATTGTTTAATGATTTTATAGTAATCCCCTGCCCGTCCTGTGGGGACTGCTAAAGCGGTGGGGATTAGGTCCAGGAATTTAACCTCCTGGAAACTTCTGAGAGAAGGAACCTCAGCTGCATCTCAGCAGGGAGAAAAAGGAAGACGGGAGGGGAAGGAGAAGTGAAGAGCCTGCCTGAGGCCCCGCTGTGCCTCCGCCATTGGGGTGTAGAAATTTTTAATTCTAACACTAAATGCCGGCTTGCCTGCATTCTTCAAATGGTGCCTCTGGCAGAGTCAGCACCTTGTTAGGCACCTGCAGTCCTCAGCCTTGCCCACGCCGGTGTCACCATTTCTTCTCTCCTCATTTTTTAATGAATTCACTGTGTTCCCCAGACCCAGAGCTGACGTCCTGACGGTGGGCTTCTTTGAGCATGCGCTTTTCCTGTCAGTGTTGGGTACCAGGGGACAGTTCAGGACATGGTTGTCACACCTGCTTTCCCACTTGGCCCTTCGCTGGCTGTGAGCATCTATTTGTCGCCTCATTCATGGTTTCCCAGCCTGTGCCCGGTCAGCTTCCCGGAACCCTGATGAAAGAGTCCAGGGTCCCGATTCTTGTCCTTTGTTTTCATCTCGAACGTAGTGAGTTGTGTCCTCTTCACTCAGCATAGAGAGGGCAGAAGCTATTACTGGCCTTATGAACAGAGACCTTCTTCCCATATTAATAGCCCCAAAATAGAAGTGTCAGTGCACTGGTGCTGTGAGAAGATCTTTACGAAAGCTTGGCCCTTGTAACTCCCAGGCAAATGACCATATTTAGAGTTATGTTGAAATTGGTCTGGGGGTGTTAGAATTGCAAAAGGAGGGAAATCAAAAGGGAGTAAAACCTGCATCTGGAATTCAGGGTGACGTGTGCAGAAGGCTTGGGGGTGTGAGGACAGGAGATGGGACAGTGGCCCTGAGCTGGCTTTAGCTCAGGTCTTCAGTCACTTCTGGTTCCCTCAGGCCAATCTCTGACACCCCGCTTGTCCTCTTCATTATAAGATCAGCGACGTGCAGGAAATCACCTCCAGGGCCGTCCAGTTCAGCGTAGAGGCCTGATCTGAGCAGCCATCCTTCTTAGCAGGAAGGCAGAAGGCAGCTATTTCTTTCTTGGGTTCTCTTCTGGTCTCCTGATTGCTGCTTTAAAATTTCTTGCATTTTCCTAAATTTCATAGACCTGAGGGAAGGCCTTGCGAATTGAAAGAAAAGAGAGTTATTACGTTGGTATGGCTCCTGCTGCTGGCAGGTTGGGCTTAACAGAAGTTTCTAACCACTGACTGGGTTAGTTTTTTGTTACCGTGTCACCAAGTACCTCAAATTTATAGATTTCTCAATTCACAGATTCCATGGGGCAGGGGCCAGTCCTCCCAGCCCTGCCTGGCTGTGTCCTCTGCTCAGGGGTTCTCTGGACCAGGGTTGGGTTCTTTTCTGAGCTTGGGGTCCCCTTCCAGGCTCCTGTGCTGGTTAGCAGAGCTCCCTGGCTGGCGGCTGATGGACACATGGTGGATTGCGGCTGCTTCGGGGACCAGCAGGGCACCCCCTCCGCTAGTCTCGGCGCTCACGGGAGTTCGAAGCTCGCTTTGAGAGGGTGAACTGGCCCGCCCAGGTGAACTCCCCTTCGATTAGCTCAAGATCAACGAATTTGCAGCCTTAAATGACATCTGTGAAGATCCCTTGACTTCTGGCATATAACCTGGCCCAGCTATGGGTCTGTCCTATCTGCAGTTCGGGGAGGGAATTACATGGCACTTACCTATAGCCCATGCGCTTTCCACACTAAAGGGTTTTCTCAAAATTACGTGTCTGCTGACCGTCAAATCTTGATGCCATCGTGGCCACTGGCTCCCGTGTGAAAAGCGCCTTGAGAACCTTCAGGCCGACTCTAATACATGTCTGAGTCCTTTGGTTTTTTCTTCCAGACGTTGTCAGGATTGCCAGACCAGGACACCTTCTACGATGTGGTGGACTGCCTGGAGGAGCTGGGCATCGCGGCGGTGTCCCAGAGGCACTTGAACAAGAAAGGGACCGACCTGGACTTAGTGGAGCAGTTGAACATTTATGAGGTAATAGCACAGCTGTTGGGTGCACTGTGCAGCTTCGTGACTGTCCGGGGTCACAGCCAAGCACGTAGGCTAGCGGCTCTGAGAGGGGGGCAGTGGCCTCTGCATCTCTGTGACCGTGTTTGAGCTGCAAATTCTCAGACCTCAGCCCAGGCCTGCTAATCAGAAACTGGGTGGACCCAGAAATCTTGTTGCTTAAGCTCGCAGATGATTCTGATGCACTCCCTGGTCTGTCCAAACTTGGTGTCTACTTTATTTACTATCTGTTTTAAAGAACTCGCACTTTTTTCCAGCAGCGTTTTCATTCAGGGTAAGAAGGAGGGAGGGACAGAGATAACTCTGCAAACTCTTAGACCTGAGCTTCAGCCATACATTATCTGTAGGACCCAGTGCAAAACAAAAAGCAGGGGAGAAACTGCTATTAAAGAGGCTAAACAACTTTTAATTTCTTCTGTAGTCTCTCTCATCTAGTTATGGGGTTTTTATTATCTAATATCAATGTAAGGGAAAGAAAATACAAATTGAAAAGTTTTAGCATGAATTTTGCTGCTTGGATTGCAGAGCCCATATAACGTACAGGTATAAGGGCATTTTATCTTGTATGCAATTTGTAGCATATAGCCCTTCCATGCATGCATATTTTGTTCTTGAACAGTGAGAACACAGTAAAAAATCAACTGTTTTACTTCTTTATAAATGTGCCTTTTAGCAGTAGTCTACCTTCAACCTGCTGATGAGCTAAGGAAGGGCCAAAAGGAAAAAGAACTGCCCTATTTCTTGATTTGTTTTCTGTATGATGGTTCAGCGTTAGTGTCTGATGAATACAGACAAGTAACACTGGTGACAAAGGATGGCAGCCCTCTGTGGGTTGCCATCTCTCTGCGTTCAAAGCCAGACCTGGTTTGCACAGAACGTGTCGACTCCAGAACTGTGGGTGCCCCTGATGACTTGGTAAGAGGATAACACGCAGACCTTGGATCCATCCCAAGCCCACTGGACTCCTGGGAGGCAAAGATGGCGTGACCTCAAATAAGAAAGCTTACTCCTTTAGCCCCAAGTTTGCTCAAAGTGAACCAGGCTAAGAGGACTTTCTAACAGTACTGAAAAGTATCACTGAAAGAATTTTGGGGGCCCTCGAAACCCTCCAGTTTTTTTAAAGATTTATTTATTTATGCATACAAGCACTGGGGTACAGGCCAGAGGTGTGGGGGTGGGGTGAGAGGATTCACCACAGAGAGCGGGGAGCAGAACAGTCGGATCAACTGAAGTACACTGCTGAGGGGAGCAGTGGGCACAGCAGGAGAGGTCTGCCGCACCATGTGGGTCCCCCTGGTCCCCCCCTCCTCCCCCCCCCCCGGCTGGCAGCAAGGATCAAACATGTGCTGCAGTGGCTGCAGTTTGCTTCACAGTGCGCTGCTTAACCCACTCCGCCACCAGGGAGGCCCACCCTCCAGTTTTGTTTTAAGTTTTTTTTCCCCAGATATCATTCACATACCACAGAATTAACCATTTTATTTTAATTAGCTATTTTAAATTGCAATCAATAACTTCCAGCATATTGCAAGATTGTGTCACCATCACCGCCTCATATTCCAGAATATTTTCATCTCTCCAAAAGAAATCCCATATCCATTCCTCCCCACCCCCTAGATCTCATGCCCCAGCAACCAATCTGTTCTCTCTCTGAGTGAATTTGCCCTTTCCTAGACATCACATACAAATTGAACCACACAACATGTGGTCTTTTTATTTTTTTTTGGCATTTAATTAACACACAGTATTATTTCCGTTTCATGGGTCCAACATAATGATTCCACATTTGTATACGTTACCAAAGGATCATCACAATAAGTCTACTTACCAGATTTTCTTAGCAGCTAACAAATTTGCAAGACCATGTCCTGATACAGTCCCCATGCCATATGCTACCACATGTGTTCCTTGTGACCAGCTTCCACTCAGCATATTTTCAAGATTCATTCATGATGCAGCATGTATTGCTGCTTTGTTCCTATTCGTGTCTACCAAAATTCCATTGTTGGAGATGCCACATTTTGTTTATCTGTTCATCAGTTGATGGACTGTTGGATTATTTCCATCTTTCAGCTACTATGAACAATGCTGCTATAAATATGTGTCAGGTTCCTATGCGGATGTGTCTTTTCGGTTGTCTTCAAGTACAAACCCAGGAGTTGAGACTGTTGGGCCTTTATGACTCTGGCTGTTTGAGGAACTGTCAGACTGTTTTCCAAAGTGGCTCCACTGTGGACACTCCCACCAGCAGTGTGGTGGGTTTCGAATTCTCCACATCCTCCTCAATGTTTGTTATTGTTCATCTTTTAAAATTGTAGCCATCCCAGTGGGTGTGAAGTGCTATACTTTGCGGTTTTGATTTGCATTCCCATGGTGACTGACGATATTGAGTAGCTCTTCAGGCGGCCGTTGGCCATTTGTATAATTTTTGTGGAGAAATGTCTATTTAGCTCATTTTCCGATTTTTTCAGATGGGCTGTTTTGTTACTGTTGTTAGAATTCTTTATATATTTTGAATACAAAAATCCCTGTCAGATACAGATTTTGATACATATTTTCCCATTCTGCGTTGTCCTACTCTACTTCTGACCTAAATAATCAATCTTATTCATACTGATAGGTACTTTTAAATCTACCTCCTTATAAAAGTAATATATAAACATTGAACAATATTTGGGAAATGCCAAAAAGTATGAGAAAAAAAATCACCCATGATATTTATCTTAACTTTTTTGTTTAAGTGTAAACCACAGAGATAATAGCCTGTATATAATATCATATTCTAGTTTTCATTAATGGACATGTCAGAACCACTTCTGGTGTCATTATAGCTTCAAGAACTTAATTTTACTAGGAATATAATTTTCTATATGCAGGAACCCTATTATATATAACTTGTCCCAGTTTTTTCAGATGTGGGTTATTTTCAAAGTCTTCACTTATAAATGCTGTTACTTACAAATAAGCAGCTTCATTCATAAATTTTTGTGCATGGCTAAAGTCCCAGGAGGGATAAATGGCGCCCTTGTGCTCTTTACCAGGGAAAAGTGGAGAGACTGACATGTAACTCACTATTTCTCACAAGTACTGTCATCACAAATGACAAGCTGAGGAACAGAACAGACTTATCTTTATTTTAGGAGAAACCAGAGCTTCTCAACGTAACTGCTGTCAAAACTGGAGGTTCCCTACAGCGCCCAGCTCTGTGGCCCCTTGCTCTGGGCATCTCCCCTGGCAGAGCCTTATTTGGCAAAAGGACCAGTCACCTGCTCAGACTTTGCTACATTAGAATTGGGAGACCAGAGTATGATGGAGAGGTCTGGCCTGCTAAAAGATAACACAAAGTAAGACTAGAAAGATGGTGAAGGGAGAGACTAAGGACAGGCGACTTACATGGAGGTAGCAGGTGAACTCTTCCTCGTATTGATCGTTTCCCTTCCTGCCTCCATCCCCCTCAGAACTCCCATCTCTGGGGCTTTCATCCGGGGCCTTATCTGACCCCAGCTTTGATTCTGTGTGGCCAGTGTAGACTGGCAGACAGCTTGATGCTTGTCAGTTCCCATTCGTGAACCAACTGAGAGAGAGTTTAGAAAAATCCCCGGGGTGTTGACTCGAGGAAACGACTTCCTGTTTCAGGACACACTTTCCAGCCTGCCTGACTCTGTCTACCTCACCATTTCCCTCTTTCTCTTCATTTTATACTTCTCGAAAGTTGTTAGGTGTTCGCCATCCTTCTTTGGTTAAAATGCATTTGCTTAACATTTTAGTGCTAAGCATGTATTGTTCACAAATGTGGCTTATCTGTGTCATAGAAAGAAAAATGAAACACCCCTTGAGATGGCTAATTTTATATTTTTTACATTTTTTTTAATTGATGTAACATTGGCTTATACTCTTGTATTATGGAAATACAGGATCCCTTGGGTATCACCACAGTAGCGCTTCCATCACCAAATCACCCATAATCCACCACTGTGGTCCATTTGTGCCCTTCCCTCTATGTTCTCATCCCTCTTCTACTGTCTCCCTCTCTGGATACTTCTGTTCTACAGTCGTCTTGTGGGTTCGCTTTTTAAGCTTGTTTCTAGCTGACTCTTTGTTTGGTTTCTCTGTATTCTATATATAAGTGACAGTGATGGTTAATTTTAATGCCAACTTAGGGAGACTGTGGGATCTCCAGATACTTGATCAAATGTTATTCTGGATGTGTCTATGAGAGTGTTTCTGGATGAGATTAATTAATATTCAGATATATTAATGTTTGATAGACTAAGTAAAGCTGATTGCCCTCTTCAGTGTGAGTAAGCCTCATCCAACCCTTTGAAGACCTGAACAGAAACAAAATTGTTTTGAATGAGACAAGTCAGTGAGACAACTGAGCCCTCATGCTCTCTGCCTGGGTTCTCTCCTAGGCGCTCTCTGCCTAGTCCACTTGAACTGGGACGTCCTTTTCCACCTCTAGATTCTGACCAGAACTAACACCGCTGGCTCTGCTGCTTCTCAGGCCTTGGGGCTCCAGATCTGGGGACTTCTCAGCCTCCATAATCATTCAAGCCAGTTGGCTCATGCTCTCCTTGCATGTTCTATTTATGCTGTTTTTCTGGAGACCCCTGGCCCCCACTCAAGCAGTAGCTCTAAGAACCAGAAAACTGTTGGTAACTTAGGAGTGTCTCCTCCACCTACCCCCTGGGACCCAGTACTGTTCTCTTACTTTTCTTTATGACTTTACCTGAAAATCACTTATTTTATGAACTAATGGTAGGAATCAGATGAGCAAGTCAGAATTAACAAATTGGAACTTCTGCTCCCTATCTATCCAAGATAATAACTTTGCATCTTTGTAGCCTGTATTCCCAGAGACATAGGACTGGCCTGGGATATCCTGTGACTTCTCCCCGTCCATGCATTCTGCTTTGGGCATGACCCACAACAATAGGTGAGGTCTGCAAGTGGGGTTCACAGGTCACCTCATTCAGAGAATACTGTACAGTTATGAGGCATCTATGTAGCTCAGAGTCACAACTCATAAATCTATAAATTCTGTATTTGCTGTAGGTAATCCTTAGCCAGGGACATCCTGCTAAGGGCACTGCACACAGGACAACTCTCATATTTTAGCAAGTACTGTAGGTCTGTGGGTAGTCTAGCTATTATTAAGATGTTCACAGGAGATGAGGCGGGGCCACTTGCCTTGCATCTTGCTGCAGGCCATCTCCTTGAACGGGAAGGAAAGAGTCACAGGCCAGAGGCTTTAACTCCTTCCTCCCAGTCTGCACCCCTAAACAACCTTCTGTTTCATTTTGCCTGTTTTCAAATGTGAAAAAAAAAAAAATGGGTTCATGGTCTTTGTATCCTTCTGCTCATGTGGCCATGTGGAGTTCTAGTTTGTTCATTTTTACCACTGAGGATTCTATCACAACTTAACCGTTCTTCCCTTAATAGATGTTAACTGGTTTGCAGTTTGGTTACTAATGATAAATTCTTCGATGTGTGTCTTGTACTCTGTGTGTGTATGTGTGCACGCTTGTATGTGTGTGTGTTTGAGATACTTCTTATGTCCAGCTATCTGTTTTAGTCTTGCTTCATGAAAACATTTAGAAGCTTTTCTTTTCTCTGGTCTTTGAAGATTTGATAGAATCTCCTTAAGAAATTATGTGGGCCTATGTTGGTGATGTTGATGACGAGTGTGTGTTGGGGAAAGAGGAAGATATTTGGTAACTATATATTTTTCTATGGAACTTTGTCTATTTATACTTCCTGTGTTTACTGGGGTCAGTTTTGCTAAATTATATTTTCCTAGAAAATTATCCATTTCATCTGGATTTTTAAACTGATTAACAAACATAGTCTCTTACGAATGTTTTTAATTTCCTCTATTTCAGCAGTTCACTTAACTTTTGTTATTTCTTTTTGTGTTTGTAATTTCTTCCTTTCCTCTTCTACCTTAACTGGCGATTTGTCTATTTTTTCCCCTCATACTACTTTTAATTTATGTATGATTTGCATGACTTTTCTGGTTTGTAACTCAATACATGTTTATCTTTACAATTTCCTTCTTTAACTTTCTTCCAATTTACTGTTCTTTTTCTAGATTTTTGAACTGGCTATTTCTTTTTATCCTTTAACTCTTCTTGGGTGCCCGGTTTATAATCTCAGTCACGATGTATTCTTTTAAGAAATATGCTGTTGCAAATTCTGTTTGATGCTAAATTATTTACGTTTTTTTTTTTTTTCCACAGATATTCATGAATAAGATTAGTCTAGCCTTCCCCCTTCCCCCTTCACGTACGCCATCTGTGTTAGTTTGGGCAGCACTGAGAGGCTGGTATTGTGAAAATGAGGCCGCTCTTGTAGGTTGCCTGTCCTCTGTGCCTTCCCTGGCTGTGTAGCTCCAGTGCACCACCTGGTTGTTCCTCCTCAGAGTCCCCCAAGCCCCTTCTTATCTCCTCCCCTTCAGTGTCCGGATTTCCTTATCAGACTTCCTCTCTCAGACCCCGTGACCAGCCCTGTGATTTACCCTGGGAGTTCAGCAGCCTTGGACGTGGCTGTCTTGATTCTGAGCTTTCTGCCCAGGCCGCGGCTGCCTGCTTCTCTTCCTGCTTGTCATCCTGCATGTATTCATTCACTTGGGGCCCCCTGTACATCCCATAACTCCAGGAATTTCCATTCCGTAGTTAAGACAGCAGGTAGCTGATTGCCCTGGTGCTAAATGTGATGAGAGACACAGAGAAGGAGAGACAGAGAAGGAGCCAGGAAGCTTTGACTTTTTGGGCCTGGCCACCTGGAGGCTGCATCCGCCACACACCAGTCCTAGTGAACCCTTTACTTTCTTCCATGAGAAAAATAAAAGTCTTGCACAGTCTATTTCTCCTGAAAGAGCGGAGTCCCTCATGTCACAAACCTGGAGTTGCCTTAGACTCTTTTGTTTTCTGTTTAGTCTTTTTGTTTTCTGTTTAGTCTTTTTGTTTTCTGTTTTTCTTTGTCCCTCAACTTAGAAGCCTGACTGCTGAAAATGATACTTTCTTCCCCATGCCCAATGTCATTCTTCTAGCTCTGGTTCTCATTATTTCTTGCCTGCGGTGCTGCAATATCTTCTCATTCATTTCTTCTATGATTTGTCATTTCAATACATTTATTGAGCATTTACTATATGCAAAGCACTAGCCTATGTCGAGGATAAAGCAGTGATTTAGAAAAGGCCACTGCTCTGAAAGAGCACACTTCACAAATGGGGTACCGACCGTGATGAGGTACATGAATAAGTTGAGGATCAAAGACTAGCATGTCTATGAAGAAAAGATGTTGGATGTGGTGGGGGAAGAGTCTGAGGTGACATGGAAGACCCGCTCAGGTGAGAACCCAAAGAAAGTGATGGAAGGAAAACCCTGGAGGGATGCTGGGGTGGCGGGTGTGAGACATGGCAAGGAGGTTGGTGTGACAGGTGGGGCAGGGCCTGGAGAGGCTGGCATCCTGTGGAGACCACACTCACAGGGCCTTATTTGCTCGCTCCTCTTTTCTAACTCCCTGTGACTGAAAACAGGTGACCCTCCAGAAAGGACTGCCTATGTCAGTCTTCTGGAGAAGAAAACAAGCAATAGTGAGTAGAATGAATGAATGAGTGAACGCATGAAAGAAAACCTTTTCAAGGCCAATAGGAGGAAGCCCAGATTCCTTGAATAGGCTGAATAGGTGGAGGGGCTACACAATCTATGGCCCTTGCTCTCCTATGGCCTGTCTCTGGTGATGCCTGAGGTGTCTCTGAAGTCTGAGCTGTATTCAGCATCTCCCATATCTCGAGTATGAAGGGCAGGCCTTTGGGAGCTTTCTTTTATTTATTCTTTTTACTTTGCCTGTACTGTCCTTCCCATTCTCAAGTTGGCCAACTACTTTGCCATCTGCAGAGGTTACCTCAGATGTCCTCTCCTCCACAAGTCCTCTTGGCTAAGATGAAAAGAGTTCCAGCTGCTTGACCCCTGCTCTCTGGTCACAACCCATGAAAGGGCACTGACCTATGTCCACACCTCACATCAAACAGCCCTCAGACGTATTCCCCTCTCAGTGTCCTTGTGAGATTCTCGCCATCATGTTTCCTTTCTATTTCTAACCCAGGGCCTGGCAGCACCCCTGTTTAGAATAGAAGTTCAGTAAGTGCATCAATGAAGTCTAATTTAAAATGACACATTTAATGACAACTTTTGTTAGTGCTGGGTTGAGAGAAAGGCGTGACTTCATCAGATAACTGCTACCTTAGAAGATGCTTTGGGTAATAACTCTGAATGACCACTGAATGTTTTAGATACCAGACAGAGTCAGGGCTTAATTCCTTTCAGAAACTAAGTGCAGTTTAAAAAAAAAATTATTCTCTGCCACAGGGCGACTAAGTTCAGTATTTTCAGGGGAAGCAAGGAGGTCTACAAGCAGAGCCAGTATTTTCCTCGCCAAAGACCATGAATGTTTTCAAGCAATTGCTGAGAACTTGGTTGGGCTTCTAGAATTCTCCTTCATGGTGCAGGACGTCTGGTGGCCATGTGTCCTGGACTTGTGGGGACTGGCCCAGTTCCATGTAATTTAATTCCATTTCAGAAAGGTGATTTAATCCACGTTTAACTAAATTCATTTGAATTTTTATAACTTCACATGATTTTTCAAATACTTAAGTTCACAAATCAAAATGAGAAACTTTTGTCACATTATGTGTTCGCATTTTTGATTCAGAAAATGTGGTCCTAGTAATGAAGGAGACATCTTAAGGCCTATGGGGGTGAGGACCTACATTTAGGAATAATTAACTAATATACCTAGTCTCTTAAGATCCTTCCTTCCTTGTCATGAGTGATTAAAAATAAAATGTGTACCCATTAACTCTCGTTTCATAGCAAATGCACCAGAACTTAGTCCTCTAAAACAAGTATTGCTCATGGTTTTGTGGGTCAGAAATTTAGGTCTAGATCAGCTGAGCGATTTTCATGCAGCTGCAGTTAGCTGATGGCTTGATGGGGCCAAGTGGTCTCAGGTAACCTCATTCAGTTGACCTAGCATTTGGTGCTCTTGGCTAGGTTATGTCTTCAGCAGACAAGTCTACACTTCTTCACGTGGTAGTAGCATTTCAGAAGGGCAAATTCCAATGCACATTTTGCAATCCTCTGCATGCATTGTGTCTGCTGATGTCCTGTTGGCCAAAGCCAGGGGCTAATCCTAGACTCGATGTAGGTGGGGGTATCCCAGGGTAAGAAAACAGGCGTGACTGTATGGGAGCCCAGCACTCTAGTGACCCACCATGACCGTCCTCACCGTGGCTCCCTCTTGGAATGGCTTTGGCATCCTCTTCACCTACCAGCCGTGTCAAGTTACATAGGTAAAGATCAAAAAGAAGACATCAGGTAGCAGTATGGAAAAGGGCTGTCTCTGTTATGTTTGTTTGTCATGGATGTTAGTAGTATGATGATATAAATTCAAAGAAATAAGAATAGCATTTCATCTCCATCAAGAATGCTCAAATTATCATCTACTTGTTGATAGGAAGAAATTGGTTTACATGGGACAGTGGTATAGTGCTTATGGCTTACCCTTCTAGGGCTGCATATTGAAAGATTTACAGATGAAGTGATATGATCTAGGATTACCCCCAAAAGACTCTGGCCGTGGGATCGGGAGTACAGAATGGGAGGCAGGGCTGGCCAGGAGTTATTCATTGTTGAATTATGAAGTCATTGTTGAATTATGAATTATGAACACGTCACAGTGTCTGTGTTCTTATCTACTCTTTGTGTGTGTTTCGAAATTTCTGCAATGGAAAGTTTGAAAACGTGTCATCACCGAGACAGTTCCAAGTAGTCTCAGAGGCCACCTAATCTTCTCCTGATGTTTGCTCAGTACAATGGCCGAGGGTGTGCCCGCAGTCTACTAGATTCTAGAACCTGCTTGCTCCTCATCTGTTTTAACTTATAAGCAGTGGTTGACACTTAATGCAGAGGGTCAGAAGGCGCTGGACGAGGGCCTGGCCGACAGCTCCCTCCACCACTTGGGAGAGATGGGTCTTTCAGGACAGGCCGGTCGCACCTTGCATTCCCAGAGAGGACACTCGTTGCTCTTTGCAGCTGATTAAATGTGACACCCAGGGCCTGAATAAATGCCATGGTGAGTGCTGTGCTCTCCAGGCGGCTTCCAGAGCTTTGTCGCCTTGGCTCTAATCCTCAGGGCGCCTTAGGAGCTGAAGAGTTGGAGATGTGGCTGTGGCCCTTCGTGTGAAAGAGCAGTCTCTCTCTGTCACTGGTGGACCGGGCTCAGGGCCGCTGTTACATAAACTGACCCATGAGTGAACACCAGCCGCACTTTTCACGTGACTCTGTCTCTGGTGGCCAGGCTGCCGCTGGGGGTCCTGGGATTCTGTGCCCCCTCAACCCTCTCTGAGCACTGTTCGCTTTTTTGAAAAAGATAGATGTTTTATGGTGGACCTGAGTGTTAGAAAATCTCAGTTGAATTCCATCCTTTGGTGTTGCTTTTTGTCCAGACTTTTCATTTAAAAGTTCTAGCGGTCTCCATATTCCTGACAAAAGGCAGTAAGAGCGGATTTCATCTCATGAACGCTCTGCGCTCCTCCCTGAAAGGAGCTTTGAGCGGAATGCTATTTGATCCTTGATCTCTGAGGTTAGACAAAGAATTAGAAATATCTGAACTCTCCTTTAGCTTCTAATCTTATCATTCCAAATGTGTGCTTAATAAGAAGCAGAATCAATACTTCAGGTCAGGATAAGTTCAGCTGGTCTAGGATTTTTAAACGTAAAAGTGAGGGGAAATAATTGGCTAGAAATAGTTTCAAATACTGACCCTGCTTAGGTGGATCATCATTCTCAGACTTTCCCAGATAGAGACCCTTGAGGTATTCCAGTTGAGATGATGATATATGCGCCTAACCAGATGCATCATTTCTCTTGTAGTTCTTGTAGTTAGAAAAGAGACTTAGTAATGGATTTTGTGAGAGTAGCGCTTTCGCTGAACTCTTCTCTCTTCTTACCTTGAACCTTCCCAAATTATGTCTGACTACTAAATTCTAGGGAGACAAAATAGTCAAAAATATTAAATTCTCTTCATAGAGCTGAGCGTTTACTATAAACTATACCTGGCACACAGGAGAATTTTCACTAAATCCATCTTTCCAAGAGCGGAGCTGGCGGGAACTAGAGTTGAGGCAAATAACAGCTAAATGCACTCCTGTGAAGCAGGCTGTGCCGCTTAGGTACCAGGTTTGGCTGAGGGTGGCTCACTTGTTCTCGACTGAGTCAGCCTCCCCCTGATAGATGAATACAGTTGTCAGAACTTTGGAAGGGCCCACTGACTTTGTAAACAGCCAGACTTGCTGTGGCTAGATGATATAACGCCGTAAGGTAGGGCTAGCTACCCGGGCATTCCGTTTCTCTGCACTCTCTTACATGTCAGGTCTAACTTGTGAGATGTGGCCTAGAGCACCCAGAGGCTGGAGGACTTGCACCTTTGGGAATGGGTGTCCATGGGACTCTGTGATTGCCAATTCAGTGAGACTGTTGGGCAGGCTCATCTGTGCTGTATGGTGGCCTACCTGGTCCCTTCATCTCAGCGCCGGGGCGGGGGTGGTGGCGGTGGAAGGACTGCCATATTTAGTAGGTTCTGGTCACAGGGAAGGTCCTGCTTTAGCTACTTTCTAGAAGTTGTCTTTGCATAAGTTCTTGTTACCACCAACCTGCAGATGCAATGCATCATTTGCCGCTGGTCACTCTGGCTCACTGGTGGCACAACCAGCATGCACCCAAAAGCCTGCTCAACACCAAACCGGGTCCTTCTTACCGTTCAGTGTTGGAGAAGGTGGGCCTCGAGATACAAAAGTAATCAAGACACAGGTGAGGGTAGCCTGGGAAGAGCGTACGTAGGGGCAGGATGTCTGCAGGGTAAGCTGAAGTGTGCAGAGCAGAGACAGGTGGTGTTTATGTGGGTGAGAAAGCCGAGAATCAGTCCAGAGTGAGATGAAAGGAGGGCCAGGCTGGGCTTCTGGGCGGGCACCAGCTAGAAGCAGAACTCAAATATCCCAGAACTCAAAGATGCCCTTAAGAGGGCAGAGGTGCGCTGGTGGTGCTAGTTGGCTCAGGTTTCCACGAGAAACCTGAAGTGGCCAGTTATTTTGCACAAATATGAGTCACTGTTAAGAAGAAAAAGTTTAATAACTATTCTGGAGGTCAAGTCTGTTTCTGGCATATGTTTTTGTGACGCGCATATGCGGACAGTCCAGTGGAACTACAGGCTCGACCTTAGCCTGAGACCGGCTCCCGCCGGACCCTGAGAGCAGCAGCGCCACAGCGACAGCCGGTGGTGCTGGCCTCAGCCAGTGTGGCCGCGGTGGGCGCACCGAGCCTCCCACAATGCCGTGGGCAGCCCAGCTCCCGCTCCCTGACCAGACTCCGTGCTCCGTTCATCCGAGCACCTGTCCAGGAGAGCAGGCTCGGGCGCACCGGGAACCTTGCACCCCGGGCTTCTGGAGGGACTTTTCTTCTGGAACAGTGAAAAGCCAGGCCGGGCCAGGAGAGGCGCTCCTGGAAATGTAGTGCGTCTGCACGGCAGGGTAGAGATCCACCCAATTATGAAATATTTCTCAGACGGTCCTTTTCACAGCCCTTTGCTTGGGAATGTACACACAGGCAGCTTCTCTCAGTCTGGAGAATGTGCTTTGAGACCATGTGGCTGTGGGGGCTTGCACTGGGGCCGGCAGGCTGGGAAAAGCCAGCGTGAAGTCCTCCTTAAGGCAAGTCTGAAACTCACAGTCTCAGCTGAGGTCTGCGAAAGGCGCCTGGTCTGACCTCGCACATGTTCTGCTTTTTCAGATGGCGCTGAGGCTGGAGGACGGTGATGAAACTGCAGAGCCGCCCCCCAGCGGGCGCCGGGACCGGCGGCGGGCCAGCGTGTGCTCGGGCGGAGTGGGCGAGCCGCGGGGCCTGGGCCGCAGGCGCAGCCGCAGGCACTCGGTGCAGAGCCTCAGGAGTCCTCTGTCGGCGCCCGCCAGCCCTTGCTCCCAGACGGCTCCGGGCCGCGAGAGCAGTCAAGTGCGCGACCTCTGCGAAAAGTAAGCAGTAACCAGACCTTGTGGAGGGTGAGAGTGAAGGATGGAGGCCACAGCCCACAGCGCCGCCACCCCTTCCTGCTGGCCACACAGCCTCCTCCCACGGTGCTCCCTCCCCCTTCCTTAAAAGACACCCCAGATTCCCAAGGAGCTTCCAGCCAAGGGGGCCTTGGTGCCATGCCTAGATTTGCTCTTGCTAACCACATGACTCCTCCTTCACCCACTTGTGTTTTTATGCCACTTCATAGCTCTGTTAATACCTGTTCAGGAAAGCCGTGCGGTAGCCAGTAGGAAAGAATGCGGGGCACAAAGCTCTGGCCTAGATGGTTGCTGCCACACAAACGGGGATTGGAAGGGCTTTGGGAATCTCATGGAAACGTGTAGCTGAGGTTGCTTTGAGTTAGTAGAATTGATCTGTGTGTATTAATGTATCAGTTGATGCAGTGAATATATCCGCATACATTTCACTAAATACTAATGTCATTTCAGTCAGTCATGTAGCATTTTTATGGAGTCTGGTGTGTGTTACAGGCTGGGCTGTTTGATGGCATGAAGATACGTGAATGGCAGAGGTCCTCTCTGTCCTTAGGATCGCATGCCTGAGCTAGAGAATGTAAGAATGAGGAAGCAGGAGGAAAGAGAAAGATTGACAATCTCATGAAATTGCATATATTCGGAATACTAAAATTTGGCAGAATCTATAGGGGTGCATAAGCTCCGTAGATCGGAGGTGCAGCCAAAGGTTTCCCTGGGGTCTGGGCCAGTGCTGCCCGCCCCACTGGGTGTTCCTGGCTGACCAGCTGAAGGGGCTCTGAGACCAGTCCATGCCGGCCGAGCCTACCAAGGTGGCTGCTAACACCAGATGCCGGGTGTCCCCTCCTGCTGTCCAGGGTAGAAGCCCTGCGCCCATCGTTTGTTGGGGGCACTTTCTCTCATCGTGTGGCTCTACTTGGGAATCAGATCTAGGCCATGAGGCTGCGTGGGAGGAAGGAGATAACTCAGAATAAGTTCGGTTATCTTAAGAAAGAAATTGATCAAGATATGCCTCTTCCTCTGCATCCCTAAAGGGACAGCCCCCTGGCCCCCCACAGGCCACCACCACCAACCAGACGTGCCCTGAGGAGCCTGGAACTCGTGGAGTGATCTGAGCGTGGAGCAGCTCACACCTCTGGGTGCCTGCTGGCCTAGAAGGAAAAGGAGGGGTGGGTCTGAGAGGGATATGCCAGGCTCGCCCCATGTGGGCGCCATCTCCACCACACGGCCCTCCATCCGCAGGCTTGTCTGTCCTAAGTCTGTGCAGCAAGCATTAGTTCATTGAACTTCTAAACAGCCACGCAGATTGAGGAATGAGGACCTCTCGCACGGATATTACACTCTGTGAGCTGAGAGGGTCTAGAAACTCAGTGCTCAGGGATGTGAGAAGCTTTCTGCACTGCTTCTAGCTAAGGCTTGAGAAGTGACATGGAGACAGTTGCAGAAAATGTGCATGGTGAGCTGAAAAGTCTCTGCTTAAAACCACCAAAGGTGCCAGGGGAATGAAGGGAAGCTGTCAGCAGCTAGGTGTTCTCACTCTGTGTGATTTGTGTCTGTTGATCCTGGCCTGCTTCTCGCTGTTAGGCTCTCCGAAGGTCTGTGTGTTGTATGTTCAGGGGACCACACCTCGTGGTCAGTGGGGAAGTGCTGGCGCAGGTGTCTGTCAGAGTTTGACATGCGAGGTTGGTGGGATCGGGCCGGGAGGCCACAGATAGGTCTCTGAAGTTGCTTATCTTACTCTGTTCAACTAGAATTGATTTTTCATTTTACTGACATGTAAGCTACATTTTGCTACATGTAAATTTAGTAGCATATTTGAGAAAAATACACTTTTTGGCTTGTAAAGACAGAAAACGCTTAATAGAGTGTGAGGATTATGAAGTGACTTCCTCCAGGAAGCCTACTAGCAGGGTTTTTCCCTATAGCCCCTAAAGCTTGGGCAATTTGACAGAGGTGGCAGTGGAGGTGAGGAAAAAGGTGATGAGAAGGTAAATGGGAAATGATCCCTGAGTGCATAGCTTCATCACCTTCTCAATATCTGCAGCCCAAACATTACCTTAGAGTCAAGTAACTCATTGTTGGATTCTCTGTAGACCTTGAAGACACAGACGCATGCCTGACCTGGATTACTCCTCATTGACGTGAGTGTCCTCACTAATGACGTGAGTGTCCTCACCTACTTAGTGCTAACTTGCAGCAACACACTTACATATGTCACATGAGAGAGTTTCTAACTGTGACCCAACTAATTCCAGTGCAGGCTTCCCCTACTGTCTAAAAGCTAAGACAGTCCTATTTGATATGACTTGAAAGATATTTTGGGAGCCTGGGAGTGTTAAAAAATTCCCCAGTAAATTAATGTTAATAACATTCCCTATTATAATCTACCAAATCATGCCAAATGGGAGCCTTCTATATTCAGAAAGCAGAGGAAACCTCTATGTTTGAAAAGAACATGGAAATTTGTTAGAGGCTAGAGAGAGATTTCTGCTGTCTTGTAATGTAGGTGGCATTCTGCACTCAGAGTCCTTTTGTATCATTTACATTTAATTCTCCTCTGCAGGATCTAGACTGGACAGTGCCATTAACTTCATTTTACATGTTGCAAAAGAGTTGGGGTAAAAGTCTTGTGATATTTGTAGAGCCAGGCTGAATAGGGGGTCAAACCAAGGTTGGTTCATTTCTCAATTTCCAAATCATCCAGAACCACTTCCCAACCGACCATTCCTAAACAGTTACGGAGCAAGCTGTGCATGTCTGACTTGGTGGAGAAGGACTGTGATTTACATGCTGTATTGAAGTGTTCTTATCGAGGGTCAATCTAAACATTTAAAAGCCGAGAAGGAGAAGCCTCAGTCTTCTTAACAGATTGACGTCTGCTGGGCTATGTGATAGGATTTAAGGTCTATTAGGATTCTAAATTCACATGGTTTTACTTGGGTTCTTAAGAAATAGAACCTACACTGAGCATTTACCAAAGAAGGTCTGAGTGTTATTGGTCGGTCATCTGTAGCATAAGAGTATTTTTAGTGACTATATGCCATAATGAGTTTCATTTTTTGTGCTGAAAATGTTCAGATTTGATTGCCCAGGGGGAAAAAAAGTTGGTGCTTTCATTGTTTACCAAGGAAATTATCTTTAGCATGTAAATAACCAAAGAAGTAGTGTTTATGATTTATATTGTAACAGTATATCCTCTTAGAACAAAAATGTCTTCAAGGTTGTCTAGCCCAGAAGGATTGCCCATTCTGTGCACGCCTGTGCTCAGATGCTCTCTTCCCCAAGGCACCTCATTCTAGCCTTGAACTTTACTGCTTCATTTTGCTGTGGGTCGATTTTGGATTTTCCTAGTACTGAGCTTGCTGTCATGAACATACATGCACACCCACAGACACATGTTTTTGCCATAGAGGCTAGCAATTTTTAGAAGAGATACTGGAAGTGGAGTTGTAGATCAGAGGACATTAAGTATTGCCCATCACCACGTTGCTGTGTAAACGGCCGTGTTGCTAAACTGTCCCACTGTCAGGGTACGACTGCTCATTTCCCCACACCATCGCCAGCACTCTATATGAAGAGTTTTTACAAGGTCGTAATTCTCAACAGTGAAATGTGCCGCTGCAGCATTTCATTCCGCATTTTCTCATTGCTCATGAGGTTGTGCTACTTAATTCCTTCCATGGTTGTGGATACTTCCTTTTTGGAGTTTTCCTGTTTCTCTCCTTGATCTTTTGTCACCTGAAAGATTTGTCCTTTTTCATTGTTAGAAGCAACTCTTTTAATAGGACGATTTCAGAAACAAAAGCAGAGAGCATGTAAGCATCCTTTATATATCATACATATTGTTGACTGTGTCACAGATACTTTGTTCTTGTCTCTCAATTATATTCTAGCTTAATTTATGGCTTCTCTCGGTGTGTTGCATAAAAGATACTGTTACAGTGTCTGGTGTTTGAGTCTTCTCTAAGATGGTCTTTAGGGGGTGTGCTCACTCAGGAAAGTATGTGCCCTTTCTTTTTTTTTTTTTTTTTAAAGATTTATTTATTTATGCATACAAGCACTGGGGTACAGGCCAGAGGTGGGGGGTGAGAGGATTCACCACAGAGAGCG
>JAGFMF010011464.1:6408382-6427447 GCA_019455555.1 Galemys pyrenaicus | reverse complement strand
TCCCTGGCCGGCAGCAGGGATCGAACTCGTGCTGCAGTGGCTGCGATTTGCTTCGTAGTGCGTTGCTTAACCCACTGCGCCACCAGGGGAGGCCCAACACTGAGAACATTTTGAACTTGAGGTGTTTTAGGGCCACAAGGAGAGCTCCCATGGTTGGTGGAAGAGGCACTTCTGGAACTTAGGTGCATGTAGTTGAGTGTTGAAACCTCAGTTAGATGCCATGACCCAGGGAAAAGAAATCAGGTGAGCATCGTCGTCTTATGAAATGCTGAAACTGAGAGATTCACTTCCTTCCCCCCGTCAGTGAACCTTGGAGTCAGTTATCATCAAAAGTGAATGTCTTTCAAGCTAGAGTGACCCTATGTGGTGTGATGTTTCAGGAAGAGCGAGGTCATTTACTGGGGAGTAGGGGGTGAACATACTTCAAAGAGGAGAGGTTCTTGTTACTAGTTAAATCACTTTGGGAGTGCTCTTCCTCAGTGTCCAGCTTGCTTCCCCATGGCCTGCACAAAGCCCATGTTTCCTGTCCAACACACCTTCCATCCACATTCTGGATTACAGTCTTTCTGGGAGAGTTTGATGATCCCTGGCAGTTGGAATGGTGTGTGTGGGTGTGGGTGGCCCTCCTGGAAAGTGAGCCTGTCTCTCCTCTGATCTAGTTCCCTGGATACCTTTGGAAGAGGCGTAAGAACTTCCTTTCGATCACTGTGTTGAGCTGATTGGTTCCTGTCAGGGAAGGAAGAATGAGATGGTCTTTGCTTGACAAGAGTGTGTGGAGGGAGCCTGGTGTTCATGCTTCTGAAGAAGGTTAATCAAAAATGGGCAATAAAACCCTGAAAATGTAGGTTGAAAAGGTCAGATCTGACATGGCATAAAAGAGACTTTCGTGACGGTGGTGATGCTGGGGAAGCATTTTGCAAGGGAGTCCTTTGAGATTTGGGAGTTGAGGAGGACTGGCCCAAAGAAAGAGGGCCCTGCCCCTATATCATTATGTCCATCACGTGTTTAGTGACCTCACAGTGGCCACAGAAGCATCCCATTCATGGGAAAGACTTATTTCTAGGTGAGGTACTGGTTATGTCTCACAGACTATCGAATGGATGTAGAATATCATCATGGTCCAAACTGGTCTTGCAGTGCCCTGTATCAAGGAGCTGTTGCTACAACTCTCCTCTGAGTAGAGTGGGGCGTGGGTGGGATGGCAAGGGATGAGCTGGCAGACTCCCTGTTCTCATGAATGCAGTGAGAAGAGACACTGATGCTCAGGAAAGAACCTGAAGAAGGAAAGGTTGATGGCTTCTCTCATACCTTAAGGAGAAGGAGCATTTTTTTCCCAGTCACAGAGAAATGGCCCTAGCAGAGGTAGCACAGCATCGTGGTAGAACCTGGAATACTAGAGCTGGACTCACGGCCTCAAATCCTAGCTGACTTGCTGCATGACTCTGAGCAAGCTTTTGAACCTCTCTGCGCCTCAGCTCCTCTTCTGTGAATGGGGTACGTACCCCAGCAGTTCCTGCAAGAAGTGAAGGTGTAAACCTTGTAAAGTTGCTTAGCACAAAAGCACTTGGCTCTGAGTTTGTTACATAACTAGAGTAAGTTGTGCCCACGTCCCTCCAGGTGAGAACCTGCCTTCCCTGGAGAGGTCCCCGGGAGGAAGAGCCATGCAAAGAGCCCATCCCTGTTCTCTGGAGTGTGCCCTGCAGGACCCCAGGAAGCCTGGGCACACTTGGGACAGGTCCCTGCTGCCCGAAGGCCTTTGAGTCATGCTGATAGAGCATGCTTGCCGAAGACACACTCAGTGAGGAATTCAGAGACTATTATAGCACACTTCAGGAATACTCACTTACAGTATTCACATTGCCCGGGAGAAATAATTTCATTCCTGAGGTTTTATTTTTCCAGCCATGAGGTTCTAGTTTTATAAACACAAGATTAAAAATTGACTAGAGATGAGCCCCCACGAGAAAGTGGCCAGTCAGGGCCTGCTGCGTGCAGGCATTTGTCTCCCAAGTCTTGGGAGGGGACAGGTGGGCGGGCTGGAGGGTGTCATGGCCGTGTGCCAACAGCCAGCCGCTGCAGTGAGACAAATATGGGATTACTGGACTAGAGAAGACCCTCTCTCCCTCCCTCCCTCCTCCTCCTCTTCCTCCTCCCCCTCCCTCCCCCTTCCCTCCCTCCCCCCTCCCCCCTCCTTCCTTCCTCCCTCCCTCCTCCTTCCTCCTTCCTCCCTCCTTCCTCCCTCCTTCCCTCCCTCCTTCCCTCCCTCCCTCCCTCCCTTCTTTCCTCCCTCCCTCCCTCTCCTTCTTCTCTTCCTCCCTCCCTTTTTTCCTTCTTCCCACCTATAACCAGCTTTGTAAAGTTGCCTTCCAAACAGAAGGTAAATAACTGCTTTACTAGTGAAGTATTGTCGTTTTACGCCTTGTTAGTGTGTTGGCAGCGCGGGTTTTCCCCACTCCTATGCAGTCCCTGTAGCTCTCCTGCCACCAAGCCCCCACAGCCCTTCACCATCGTCCCCCTTCTCATGGCTTCCTTTTCCTTCCTCTTCGGAATGCCTCAGATCGATGGTCAGCTTTCAGGGACTGGTTTAAAGTCTGTTTTCGTCTGATCCTTTGTTTGGTTTTGCTGTTACACATGTGGGGGAAATAATGCTGATCATGAAGTGGGGAGGGAAGTTATGAAGCAGAGATGAAGTACCTTTGCATTTATGACAGCAGGGCTGGAGCTTGGTCATAACAGCCCCTATTTACAAATAAATTGGAAGCCACCAAGTCTCTGGAAGAGAAAGCCCCAAAGCTCAGCTATATTATTCCAGTCTGCCCTTACATGGATAGAGCTCCCACTCAGTCTTGACGTTCTGTGGACTTCAGTGCACAGCTGTTGCCCTGAGCCTGTTGAAGAGGCACCTAGACAAGAGCAAAATCCTCTTCCCTCACTAGCCAGTCAGGTCCAGTTGTCTTGTGCCACCATATTCTTGGTTCTGAAGATGCGGTGGTAGACATGACCTTTGTGCAGCTCCCAGACTTTTAAGACAGTGTACACATAAATACAGAAACAGGTGATTGCATGTAACTCTGGAAGAGGACTTTTGACTGAAAAAAGCAGGGATATGATGTTGAGTGTGAAAGGCTATAGCAACACGTCCTTGAGGAGAACTTACAGAAGCACATAGGGCACGTGCACGTGTGGAGATTACCATAGCATCACTAGTAACAGCAAAGAGTGAGGGAATGGCGACATGGTTAAACCATGAACTGGCCCTATCATGGGATCTAACCAGTGGTGATGAGAAATCACCATGTCAGAAGCTCCAGCATATGTGCCACAGCAAATGTGGCATAAAAAGACATAGGGTAAAATATGTTTAAAAGTTGTTTTAATCTGGAAATTTACCCACCTAATTTATTGCAGTGATTATCCCTAGTCAAATAGGACTTAGTTTTGTTGTTTTTTTTTTATCAGTAATGCTGTACTTTTCCAAACAGAAAAGTATATTAATTCTAAGTTTCATTAAAAAAGAGGGCAGTGATGTATTGTAATGGGGTTGGGTGGTCCAAGGGTCTGCCTCAGGTGTTAGACTGAATCCTAAGGGTGAGAAGGGCACCCTGGGCCAAGGGAATACCATGTTCAGCGACAAAGGGAAGAAACGACTCAGTGTATGTGTGAACTAAGAGAGGTGGCACAGAAGTTAGATGAAGTTGTGCAGAAAGCAGGTCAAGCCCTACAGGGTCTTGGAGCTCATAGCAAGGCTTCTGCTGGAGCTTTGAATGCAGGTCCCAGCGGTGCACATCTGTCTGCCTGGTAGGGATTAGAATGGGTGAGAGGGAGAGTGGAAACAGACTCTGGATGGTAATTATTGATGCAGAACTACTGGAAAAAGTATTAGCTTGGATTAGGGCAATTGTTTTACATGCTCCAAAACTCAACCCTTTGGAGCATTGAAAATGACCCACAATCAGGCCTTGCCTGAATGAATACAATTGCTCAACATAGGGCCTGAGTATTCCTATCGTTGAAGATACATCTCAAGGGGGAGGGCTGTTAGTCTGTAGGTAGCTATGGACCATGGAGGCTTTGAGATACCATTGGTGAAAGAGTCGGTAGCTTCACTGCTGGATCTCCTGGACCCACCCTTCTGGGCTGAGTTGCACCTAGAACTCTTTGTGACACTCTGGGAACTGTGTGTTTGCAGGGCAACATGTAGACCCGGGATATGAGTCTCCTTCCTTTGGTCTTCGTCGGTGTTTCTGGCTCTTTGCTGTTCTTTGCTACCTTCACGTTGCCTCCTTTGTGGACCACTCATTCTTCACGGTCGTCTCCATCAGCAGATGGTCCAGGAAGTAGAAAGTATATGCTGCCCACATTATCCATGTGGTTACTGCTGGCAATTTGGGGGCATGACTTGAGGGGGTAGAAAATAGAAAAATGAGGTTGTTTGGAAGAACCTTTTCTGAAATAGAAGATTTGAGGTTTATCTCTAGATGTCAATTATCTGTACTTTATTACCATATTAAGAGTTGAGTGTGGCGTGTTGGAGTCCAAAACATGTGAAAAGGCAATTTGAGTCCCAGGACCTGAGTCATGAGTTAGAAAGATACTGCTGCACATTGAAAATCGGAAATGCCTCTGGCCTCCTTGTGGCAGTTGCATTTGATATCTACTTCTCAAAGATACACATTTCATGGCCTTTTTATTTCTAACTAGCAGCCGTTCATGCTTTAGAATTCTTCCTTTGCAGTTTTCAAAAGTCATGAACCAGATTGGGTGCCATTATGGCCCCTCTCTGGTGGCTAAGGGGTTAAGCACAATGTACTATGATAACCGCAACCACTGCATTACGAGTTCGATCCCTGCTGGTGGAGGGGGACCCACATGGCACAGCAGACTTCTCCTGTCTCGCCCACTGCTCCCCTCAGCGGTGGATTTCAGTTGATCTGCCTGTTCTGCATCCCACTCTGTCTCTGGTGAATCCTCTCACCCCTGTATGTCTGGCCTATACCTCAGCTATTGTTTGTGTAACTAAATATCTTTTAAAAAATCTTTAGGGCCTCCCTGGTGGCGCAGTGGGTTGAGCGCTGCACTGGGGAGCATTCGGGGCACGGCAGCAGAAGTTCAACCCCTGACCAGGGAGGGGACCCACATGGCGCAGCAGACCTCTCCTGTCTCACCCACTGCTCCCCTCAGCAGTGTACTTAAGTCCATCTGCCTGTTCTGCTCCCCACTCTGTCTCTGGTGACTACTCTCACCTCCCCCCAGTTAACCTATACCCCAGTTCTTGTATGCCCAAATAAATCTTTAAAAAAAAGTTTCATTACTTGAACCGTTTAAAGTTGAGTTTGACCTGAAAACATGAATTAGATTGTACAGCTTTGGGAAGTGGGGAGACTTGTGTGATGTCTGCGCAATTTTGTGTGTTCAGCTACCACAGACTGTCAGCACTGGGGGCACTCTTGCTGCTGCTCCATTTTGTGGGTGAGATAAGAGAGAGGGACTCTCAACAGAGCCCAGCCCCATGCAGGGCCCTTTCACCTCTGGAGCCCACCTTCTTGAAACTTCCTTCTGGGAGTCTGTTTGACATTCCTGCTGTTTTTCAAAAGGTCTGAGAGAATTCTAGTCTGCCTTCATCCTTGTTTCTCTTGGGCTCTTCCACATGTCGAAGGAATATTTAAAACAATGTACTAGTATCTATGGTTTAGGAGAGAGTTTTTTCAAATATAGAATCAAGTCACACACAAACAAAAGAAGCCAGATGTCTCTTAGTCTGTAGTTACCACGGAGCCAGTTTCTTTCACACCTGCTGTGTCAGTCTGAAACCTGGCTATGCTATGCCTGTTTTCTATTGCTGACGTCTGGGCTACAGCCGGAACTTCATTCTGTTGAAGTACTCCTTATTCTCAGAAGAAATACTGTGCTGGATCCATTAGTATGTTAATAAAACATGACAGCAGAGCAGTGGCTCATGCATCAAGGTTCTGGTCAGTGGTCCAGTTCTCGTGTGTATTTGGTATTTGTGGCCTGTGCTTTATACTCCTCTAAACTTCGTGTGGTACAAGGGCAATAAATACTTTCCTGTCTAACTTTGGGTTCTCGCTGTGGAAACATCCAAGCAATAGCTGGACTCGCTGGCTATCTTTTCATTCTCTTGACTGGCAAAAAACCTTTTGAGGGAACTTAAAAAAATTATTTCTAGCAAAACTTTTTTTTTGAATGAAATCATTGCTTCTGTCGGTCAGTTATGTGTCTGAACTCATTAAGATCATTAATTGGATACTTTCAAATCTCCCTCGGGCCACTGGTAACCTAGAAACAGCCTTAAGTTTAGCAGAAAGTGTGAGTCATTGTAAGGCCAAATACAAACTCAAAGTAAATGTTGGCTAACAGAGGAGCTCAAGGAGGCACTTTCTGTTATGCACTTGAAATATTTGTTTGAAACATCTTTTCATTTGAATATGAAGTGCTGTATGCATTTTGCAGAATGAAACAGGGTATTAACATGCATGCATTTCTTCTAAACCTTAAGAGAGAACCATGTAACTATTCACTACAAATGACCTACTGTGTATCCCAATAGAAACAAAGCAGAAAGAGAAACTCTAGTCTGGGAGAATGGCTTCTGGAAGGACTCTGAAGCTGAAATCCTTGGTGTTGGATTGATAGACCATAGACCTATAAAGTTGAGGGCTGGAGTAGGTCAGTTCAAAAAGAGAATGGGGAATGAAGTTGGAGAGATGAGAGGGGAGCTAGAGTATTAACAAGGCAAATGGAACTTAATGCTAAGGTCAGTATTTATGTTTGAACATGGGACTGTCATGTGCAAAATCCAGTCTTGTCTTCTGGCCAATTAGTCCTTGACCTTCTGAGTTTTGCGGCAACAACAATGTGGAGCCTTTCTGACTTTCCAGGCCACTTAGCACCCCGTCCCCCTCTTTTGATTATTTCCTGGTGTAATTGTTTAATGTCTTTTTCTCCCATAAGCCCATAAACTCCAACTGTGGAAATTTTGGACAGGACAAATGCTCAATAAATATATGAAGTAACAGGAGGGAGAACTCTTACTCCACAGTTAGAATGCTTTGCTCTTTTTTAAAAATTGTGTTTGTTTTTAGCTTATTTGTGGGGATGTATCATCTGCTGAATTTTGCTATGAACCCAAAACCTGCTGTGAAAATATCTATTTTAAAGTTCTTAGTGATACAGAATGAGGTTAATCATAATTCTTAGTTCATGATATATTATCATCCTTGGCTCATGTGTGCCCCTCTCTTAGTTTATATAAAATTCACTTGTGATGTAAAGGACACCAATGAGACTTAGCCTTGCCACTTGTGATTTTAAATCTGTATCAAAGTCATGTGAAAGTCTAGCCCAGGATGAAGACGTTGATCCCAAAGAGGAGACAGCAGGCATGCGTGAGTCAGGATAGCTGTCTCTGTGCAGCTGTGGAGCAGCTAATTTCCTGCAAGAGAAAGGGAGCGAGGGGCTCAAACAAGTGGAAGTTGTCAAAGGGAAAGTGTTGCCTTCTGTCATGCTGAGGAATGCTGAGTCCTCTCAGGGAAGTGTTCATTGCTGGGTGTGTTAGAGATTTCTTAAAAGGGCTCATAAGATAGTGATAAGGATGATAGCTCAGAGCTAAAACAAAGTCATTCGTTCACTAACTTACACAACCCACTCAACTAACTTACACAAACCCACTCAACTAACTTACACAATCCAACTTAGTCCTCTACTGCATGTATGAATGAGGAGGGGGGCCCTGGTCATACAGCTAATAAATGGTGGAGCTGGAATGCATCTTCCAGGAGGTTGTCTGATGGAGCCTTCCCACATCCACAGCCTTGGTTTCTAAGTAATTTTACCACCTTGGGGAGCAAATGAAATCAGGTCACTTGGGAGGCAGAGGCTCTGTTTTGCTTTAAAGAGGAGAAGCCCATTGGTTGGCAGAGAAGAGGATATTCTGGGTAGACCAGAAGTAACAACAACTGCAAATTCCTAGTCAGAATGAGGAGCGGTGGTTGAGAGTTGTGGCTACAGTTTTTAATTTGGCTGCTGTGGAGCAGAGTGGAAGGAAAGAAGGCCAGTATAGGGTGGTGCATGAAGGAAAGCAGTGCGAGACATGGAAGAACCAACGAGGTGTGCTGATATGTGCCTTGTGGTAACACAGGAGGAAAGCTGCTTTCTGCTTGCTTCCTTGTTTCTGGCAGAACCACCCTTCAACCCACATATGATACATGAACCATGGAGTTTTGCCAATTCTTCTCTTTTCTGCTTATCTCATGAGTCATGAAAACAGCCAAATCTGTTTTAAAATACTTCAGATTCATCCTTTTTTCCTTAATTTCATAGCTGTCACTCTGTCCTACCTCTTTCTGAGTTCTGCACAGCTTTGATATCAAAACCCGACAAGCACATTGTAAGGAAGGGAATTACAAATCAATACCTTTCCATAAGATAGATGATAGATAGATAGATCAATAGAGAGATAGATAGAATGATATCTCTATATAAATTCTTAGTAAGAATCCAGTTGTATGTGAAAAGGGTAAGATATATTACAACAAAGTACGTTTGTTTCTGTTCTCAGTGTGCAAATTTGACTTTAATGTTTTTAAAAAGTAGTCTTTGTAATTCATTAGATTAACAGAAAAGGGGGGGACATAGATTACCTTGATAAGTGGCGAAAAACATTGGATAGAATTCAACATTCATTTATGATAATTCTTAGCAAATAAGTAAATTTCTTTAATATGATACAGAATATTTTTAAAAAAATCTGTGCCAAACTTTATACTTTCTCCTCATATTTGGCACAATAAAAGCATGCTTTACTGTTGTCACTTCAATTCAGCATCACATTGGTGTTTCTACAGGAAACAAAAAGCATAAGATTGGAAGGGGGAAATGCAGCCATTCCTACTTATAGGTGATATGATTATTGGCATAGAAAATGGAAAAGAACCTATATAAAAAGTATTAAAATGAATAGGTTTGGAAAAGTTGCTAGATGTAAGGTAAATTTACAAAAAAATCAATTTTATTTCTATATATCATCAAGGAAATAGAAAGTGTAATTTAGAAATTGATAGCATGTACTGTAGCATTAAAATATATACCTAGAAATAAATCTAACAAAATATGTGTAAAACCTTTATGAAAATTTTAAACATTAAGAGAAATTAAAGATGGGGTAAGATTAGGTCTAGATAAAAGATGTAGCTTGAGCTAGAAGATGCAATATGTAAAAATATCAGTTCTTCAAATCAGTAGCACAACAAGATTTGTGTGTGTGTGTGTGTGTGGAAATTGACAAAATGATATTAAAATTCTCTTGAAAATGAGACAAAATAATGTTAAGATATATCATAAATGACAGCAATTAAGATAGTAAAGTATTCATGCTAAGATAGAAAACTTGACCACTGGTGAGAGAAAAACCCACGGAGATATATTTGATTTATGATAAAGATGATAGTGAAGAGCTGAAAGATAATGTTTTTACTAAATTGTTTCTGGGATAATTGTATATTCATATGGGAAAAGATGTATATAACAATTATCTACATGATACACAAAAATCAATGCTGGATGGATTTCAAGTCTAAAGGTGAAAGGTTACGTATGACAAACTCTTGGAGGGATACTTCACAGAATACCTTTAAGACCTTGGTGTAGGCAAACATTTTTAAAACACGACACAAAATGATTCGTAAACCATGAAAAAAGATAAATTGGACCTCATTAAGAATAAGAATTTTGGTTATTATTAAAAGACACTATGAAGTAGATACAAAGTAGATCCACAGAGAAGAAAAATATATTTGTAAAACATTAAGATAACAAAGGATTTGTATTCAAAACACACAGATTTTACCAATCATAAAAATAACTTCATAAAAAATGGATGAGTATTTAGATACTTCCTAAAAGAGGATATCTAAATAGATGATGAAAATTTGACAATAAGCCTGACATTAGGGGAAGAAAGCTACAGCCACACTGAAGCATCACTACATGCAGTTCAATGGCTAAACCTGAAGGTAAAAATACCAGCTCTTGGCAAGTATGTTGGACAGACAGCATAGTCATATACTGCTTATGGGAATGCAAATTTATCCAATCATTTAAAAAAATCTGTTTAATGGTTTCTAATAAAGATGAAACCAAGCATATCCTATGACACAGAAATCCAGAAATCTCATCTATATCTATCTATGTATCTATTGATATCTATATTTATCTGTCCATCCATCCATCTATCCAACCTTCCATCCATCCATCCATCCATCCACCCACCCACCCACCCACCCACCCACGCACCCACCCACCCACCCACCAATCCAGGGCCAGAAGCTTCTCTGAATCACCTATATGGGGAGGTAGGCAGCAATGGAGAGATAGCAGGACAGTGGAATGCAGCAAACTTGACAAAGACACCTGTCTGTAGTAGGTTATTACATTTCCACCCCACATTTAAATTTCCCATTCTCAGAACTTTCTTCTCTCTCCTAATAGGTTGAATGTGCTCCTTTCACTCCAGTCAGCTTTTGTTTTTTCCTTTGCTTCATCTTCCTGTTTGTCTGTAGTGTTTATCTCATTTTTCTGTCTTGTCTGTGTGTGTATTTTTCTTTTCTGGCCTTCTCAGGCCTCAGGAGGAGGAGGAGGAGGAAGAAGAAGAGGAGCAGCCAGTCACCGAGCCCAATTCAGAGGAAGAGAGAGAGGACGATGCCCCCGCCCCAAGTCAGGGCAAGGACAGGTATAGAGGGCTGGACCCTCCCAGGCACCTACTAAAAGCCCGAGGCACCTTGCTAGTTGATGGTCTGCACTCACCTTCAGTCTCCTCTCTTCCACGCTAGCTCCCACTGCCAGCCTTTACTGATCTGTACACAGAACCACAGAAACTCATTTCGTAGAAATAACTGCACGTTTTCCTTCAAGAATGGCACTTTTCATTCAAATGCTATCTTCACCATGTTATAAGGAAACATTCTCTAACTGGTCTTCTCCCCACGATTCCCCCCTCACTGATGCTTTGGCTCAGTCTCTGTTCAAAAGGCCTTACCCTTAGCACTATAGTAAAAATAATTCTGTGTGTTCCTTTTCCTACTCATTTTACCAGTATAACAACAGATGACATGTGTGGGTAACTACTGCATTACTGATTCAAGTTTGTTTTTTACTCAAGTGGACAAGAACATTTTCACCCCATAACACATAGAAGACTGTCCCGATATGTATTTTCACACCAAAGCAGCTAACAGTCCTATCACCCTTACTGTCTTCTGCTCACCTCTTTAAGGTCATTCTTTTCTGTCTTCAGATGTTAACAGACACAGGCAGTTTGCATACATTTTAAACAATTTTACAGGTAGTTTTCCAAAGTGATACCTAAAGAAAAATTAAAAATTGATCACAGATAATTTTATATTCAAATGAATTCTAAAATTGAATAGTTGCCTTCACTTACTTCAATACTACTGAAAATCAGCATTTTCACTGAGTGTTTCCACAAATAAGCAAAGTCAAAAGGCTTATGAGGGAATTCTCTGATGAGCTTCAAAGTCAGGGTGATTGTTTGCTGCTGCGTCCTCATTCTCCAGGCCCGCTGGGCAAATGAGAGTCCTTCTAGCAGACCCACTGGACATGTTGAGGAGCCCGCTATTCCTGGGGACTTGACACTTTTCTGAACTAACAGACTAATAATGGTTTCCCTCCGTTGGAAATGCCTGGGAAGGAATAAGCAGGGTAGAGCGAGACAGGAATGACCTGGTGGCTGTGTACACAGCCCATTTCACGATGAGAGGGGGGAAAGGTTGACATTGATAGAATCTCTTCCCTGTGCTTCATGCACTGCTTGGGGACAGTGACTTTTTCAGTTAAGAGTGTTCTGGCGGGAGGGAGGTTAGTTAACAGTTCTACCCAAGGTTGAAAAAATGAGGCACAGGAAATCACGTAGACCTTTAATAAATCCACTGAGAGAAGTTCATCCATGCTTCAGTGTGCAAGTTCTACCCCAGCGACACACCCTGCACCCCTGAGTGAGTGGCATGGCTCATTACCTGCAGATGGAACGGAGGAATCTGGCCAGAAAGGGCGACCTTTGAAATCAAATCCCTGTTGCCTATCCGTCTAACCAGATAGATAGTTGATTATCCTGCACACCGAGAGCCTTTGCTACATGAACTGGTGTTGGGGGCATCCTTGGTTAACTACATTAGTTAGGCTTCCCAGTTTTAGGGGATGAAGGCTGTGTATTAAACACCTGGGTTTGATCTTGACTGTGCCTAAGCACTCCTTGTCATTACTAGGGCTACCGTGTGCCCCCTGGCATACACCTATGACACTTTCAAGTGACGTTAACAGTCTTTGCTCACTTCTTTCACTGTTCCCACCTTCCTGTCGGCTGCTGCTTTTTGTGTGCCCACTGCAGCATGTGCCGGGGATGTGTGTGCATTGTGTGTGTGCACTGCATGTGCCAGCCCAGTGCTGAGCGTGGCAGTATAGTCTCATCCCATCCTCCTGTCGAGCCAGGGAAATCAATATGTCCCCAGATGGAGCTCTGAATTTGAGGTAGGAAGGAAAATAGCTGACATTCCATTCGCAAATGGGCATGTAAGGAGTCAAGTTCTGCAGGAAAAGGAATGTGGTTTTTAAAAATGTCAAATTTAGGGCCTCCCTAGTGGCGCAAGGGGTTGAGCACCACACTATGAAGTATCCGCAACCACTGCAGCATGAGTTCGATCCCCAGCCACTGAGCTGACACACATGGCGCAGCAGACCTCTCCTGCCTTGCCCGCTGCTCGCCTCAGCAGTGAATTTCAGTAGATCTGCCTGTTTTGCACCCCCAAGCTGTGTCTGGTGAATCTTCTCACTCTCCACACATCTGGCCTGTATGCCAGTTCTTATATGCAAAAATAAATCTTTCAATAAATAAAAATAATGTAAAATTTAACATAACACCAAATTATGGAAGTTGTCTAAGTCTTCTAAAGATGAAAAGTTCTTAACTGTAACTGATAAAGCTACCTGCAGGAATCTAGGTGTTGAGGGCTTAGTGGTAGAGGACAAGTGGGAAAAGTATGAAATTTGTCTTCATTATGCCGTCCCCTTCTTTGGGGTTCATTGCATTTCTTGTTGAAATTTGTTCCTCTCCCTTCTCTTTACACACCTTCTAGAAAGGATTTAAAAGCAGTTAAATAGAAGATAGATAGTTGATTAGAAGATAGATAGTTGAAGTAGAGGGTTTGTAGCATCCCATTTCCTCACAGTTGGACTTCTTAGGACAACAGCTCCTCTGCCTGACCAAGATAAAGTAATGAAGTTCGAATGTTGGAAATTCAGGCGCCCTCACAACCAAAGTGTGCAAAAACGGACCTCCTTGAGATTCCCTTGCAAAGGCATTTTTTTAAAAATTTATTTATTTATGCACACAAGAACTGGGGTATAGGCCAGAGTCCAGGGAGGTGAGAAGATTCACCAGAGACAGAGTGGGGAGCAGAACAGGCAGACTGACTGAAACACACTGCTGAGGGGAGCAGCAGGTGAGGCAGGAGAGGTCTGCTACGCCATGTGGGTTCCCTCCCTGGCCGGCAGCAGGGATCGAACTCATGCTGCAGTGGCTGAGGTATGCTTCATAGTGTGTTGCTTAACCCACTGAGCCTCCAGGGAGGCCCCACAAAGGCCTTTCTGTATCAGAGGCCAAGTGGTCTCATCTCCCAGACTGTCCAGCCCAGGCATGTTGGATAACCCAACCTCTCTGATGTTAGACTTTTATACTCTAGTTTGAAAAACACAGCTGGATTCTGAAGTAAGTGGCTGTGGTGAAATAGGAGGTTTTACTTGGTACCTTTTCTCTTTCCTAACATGTGCTGCCTTTCTCTCAAATCTCTTTCCTTCCCCTTCTTTCTCCTCTTTTTCTCTCCTCACTGCTGGTCCAGCAGCCAGGTCAACCCTGCCTCAGAGCAGAACCCCACAGAGAAGGATGCTGCTCCCCAGAGTTCAGCCCTGTGCACTGCCTCCAGCACCACCTTGCAGGGAAAGCAGCTGCCGGCAAGCACAGCAGTGGGGAGCCCTTTGTGCTGTGGGTCCTCTGGGCCCGTCCTGCTGTCACCCCCAGCCCCTGCCTCAGCCTCTCGGCCCTCCTCTACTGCACCTGCCCCCCCGAAGGCATCGCCTACCCTAGAGAAACTGCCCTACGTGCCCCACACCCCCTTCCACCTCTTCTCCTATGACTTTGAGGATTCGCCCATATCCACCAAGGAAAAGGAAGCCGAGTCCCAGAAGGAAAACAGGTAGATGCATTCACCTGGAGGCCAGTGGGAGGGGGAGCCCAGGAAGGGCTACCTGTTTGTCTGAGGTGGCCTTACGTGTGTTTGTGGATTCCAAGCAGAACACACGGCGGTTGCCTAACTTCCTGACCACCGACTTAATTTCCTGTATTTAGGCAAGACGTGGGGGAGAACTGTCATCTGTTTGAATCAAGGAGCTCTTCATTATAATACCAGTACTGAAAGTGGATTGTAAGCACAGGTTTCAAAACACAGGCATGGTCTGAGGCATCTGTGCGGCCTGCACCCATCTAGCCAGTGCAGGGTCTCTCTGGACCTGTGGGATGCAGCCAAGTGCTTGGCATGTCTTCTGGCATGTTCTGAGTGGGCTTTCCTTTATCAGTTCCTCTGACTCTGTCCATTTGAGTGTGTAGTCGGCCTCTGAGCCTTACAGCTTCAGTCTTCCTCTTCTAATAGGTGAGTGTCTTTTCGTTGTTTTTCTTCCCTGTAACGTTCTGACTTTGCTCCAATAGATGCATTTTCCTTTTTGAGGATTGCTCATGGTATCCCATGAGAGGACAAACAATTGCAGTTTGAATCACTCCATACACTTTAATAAAATCGTATCGTTAGAGTGTGAACGCTTCGATAGTTCTTGCAGAGGTGAGGCAGGGGAAGCGAGGTGTGCGAGTGAAAACTGCAGCAGCAGTTTTTAGCAGGAGCTGTTGGCTTGCTGGGATGCCCCCTTTTCACTCCTGCCTCCACTAGGGGCTCTCTGCGGAGGCAGGAACGAGGAACAGAGTTTGTGTATTTTGAGCGGCATTCAGCTGTCCGAAATCAATCTCTGATGCTAATGATGGCCCGATGGGTCTGAGAGTAATAATAATAATCACTAACATGCACTGAATATGTATTAAGAGTTAGGCTCTAGACTTTCCATGAAAGTGGTGCTTAAAGGTATCACTCAACCCTGATAAGGGCTACTTCTACTACTCGCCCTTTTTTGCAGAGGAAACTGAGGCACCGAGGGCTTAGGAAGTGGGTTGTCCAGGTTCGCCTGCTCCAAAGTCTGGTCTTCATCAGTATATTGGACCAGCTCTCTCTTTGGCAGTCTGTGTGCGGGTCTCTCCTTTCTCAGCTCATCTGCATATTAACTCTAAATACCAGGGGGACCCCCCACCAGGGGGTCTTCAGGCAAGTCCATGGCACTTTGCCAGCATCTGTGTCTGGGGGTCCTGGACCTCAGCCCGAAGTTACACCTTGCCCCACACGAAGGCAAAGCCCGGGCTGTGCACAGTGCTCTCACAGCACCAGAGACTGTTCGCAGTGGCTGTCAGACTCTCCCTCCCACAGAACTCACTAGAGCTGTGGTCGTTAACCTTTTGACTTACTTACAACCTGAAAGATTTCTGACACTCCCTCAAAGTTTTAAGTCGCCTCTGTGCATTGTTTTTCTAATCATTAGTGAAGAGTTGTGAAGGATGGGGTTGTCCATTGTGTATGTGCTTTAAATTAAGTTTTGCCTAAGCCTGGAGAGCTTTAAATGTCATTGATGGAACTGTGGAAAACTCCTACAAATGCCTAATTGGAAAAGCTGGTCTCGAGTTAAATGAAACTCAATTTCTGTCAGAAAAAGCCTGACGTTAGGTTTCAGTCCCAGTCAGTTAGCATCTGCCTGTGAGGCCCTTGCACCTCTGTGATTTCCAGCAGGCAGATAGGCAGGCAGGGAGAAGCAGGAGGCCTGGCTCCGAGTTTGCCCTTGGGTAGACGAGCCCTTTCTTCCTCTTCTTCAGTATTTCCTAAGGGATTCCTAAGGGGTGATGTTTCCCTGTCCTTTCCTGATTCAGCTTGGGGGAGAGAGTTCCTTTGTTCCTAAAAGCAGAATGCACTTGTGGAAGAGGAAGAGAGGCCTGGGAGAGGCCCAGAGAGGCACCACAAGTCCATTTTAACAAAAAGCTGATAAGGAACTCAAGGTTCTGAAAATTCATTTCCTCACTTCCAGAATCAGTCTGTATATACCTCTGGGGTATATACAGACTGTGTCCTGCAGTCTGAACACCTCCCAATACAGGTTCTGTACTAGTCTCAGTGTTAGGTCTGGAATCCTAACATTGTTGTAACTTTTCACACAGTTTTTATGAAGTGCATCCGAGAGCCATAACTTGCCCTTCGAGCCTCAACCATGCAAGTTAGGAGTCATACACCGGACTGGAACAACAGCGTCTTGGCCGCCAGCAGGGTGGCACGGGCCGTGGTGATGCTCCTGTGTGCTCTGGTCGCACAGCCTCCCATGGGACTTTTCTGGGTCCGGGTGCCTCCCACTTGGTCTTTACTGCAACTTACAGTCCTGGGCGAAGGGAGCAATAGAAACGTATAAATTGCCAAAATGATTATACGTGCCGACTGAGGAAAACAGCTGCATTGCTAGTGGATGAGAATTGACTTAGATTTAACTATGAGGAGGTGACAAATTTTAACCACTTGTGAGACAGGAATTTGAATACTGTATAAATATTGTTGTACCCATTAACTTTCAGATGTTCATTCACTGTGGGTTTTGTGGGTGTCTACAGCCACAGGTTTGACGGATTGGTGGTTGACTGCAATTGAATGGGTTATAATAGAGCCCAACCAGTTGGTCATTGCAAAGTATCCAACAAACAAAGGCCTCCACCAAACTAAAGAGCAAATTGAATGGCTGAAATAGAGAAGCAAAGCTTAGCAGACCGGGAGGTAACTGAACTCATTGCCCAGCCATTAGAAAAACCAACGGTTTTGAAATGAATTATGCTGAGTTTATTTCCATTATGTCATTTAGGCATAATTTTAGTAAAGTAATCCTGTTAAAACATTCTACCGGATGTCCACTTTGGGTCGGAGAGGGATTGTTTCAGACGCCCGAGGAGAATAGCAAGCTGAGTGTCCAGGCCTGGGGTGGTCCAGGGCTGAAGCTCAGGCAAAGTGTCTCCTGGCCCTCCGCTCCCAAGTGGCAGTGCTTGGTGCTTGCTCTCCCTCTTCGTCACTCTGGTGCTTTTTCTCCCTTCCCTCCTCCTTCCTTTCCTTGAATGTCCCATCGATCCATCTTTCACTGTTCTCCCTGGTCTGTGGTTTGGGTGCCCTCTTGAAAAATCAAACCCCAGTATATGCTTGGAAACAGCTAACCTGTTGAACATGTTAGGTTTTTAAAGAGAAGAGAGAAGGTATGCTCAGAAGCCAAGTCCTGTGAAGGTGGCGTGTTAACAGAGAAGGATGATCGTGTACATCTGTGTGGTCCGAGTTCCCATCTGCCTGGCTGAGGGCCTGGTACTGAACACAGAGCTGATACGTAACACCAAATAAACCAGGAAAGCAGCAGCCAGGCAGACCAGAGGCAGCAACACAGGATAGATCTGAGGTCATATCAATACTTTATTTCCTGCTAGAATGGAATTTATTATGAGAAACTGAAATTTCTTCTCTTATATTCCACATTTTTTATAGATATCCTGTTTTCTTACTCTTCATTTGTTCTTAACCTTTGAGAATAATTGTATCAAGTTGTGGTCAAGCATTCTACTTATTATACCCTGATATTTCATGCTATATAAACATTATCCATGTTATCATTTACAAAATGGTTGATCATTTTTAATGGCTGCATAATGTTCCCTGGGTGAATAACATTTCATCCTTTATTGGCTATTCCTGTGTTGGATAGTTTCTGATCTCTTCCAGGAAGTAAATAATGCTCCAGTGAGTATATTTGTGCCTAAAATTTTTAGTATTTAAATAACCAAATGGTTATGCTAGCTCCCCCAAAGTAAATTTACTCTGTGAAAGTATATCCATATTTTTAAAGTCAACTTGTTTCCCAGAATGGTCAGTACAGCAGATCTGAATAACATGGTATCATCCAGCTACCTTTTGCTAGAACACTGTCATAGCAAATATAAAATTTGTTATAGCACACAGAGGAATAGCCATTGTCTATGTGAATTTACACATTCTCCACATGTCTGTGTAAATTTTCTCTGGGTGCTACAGTTCCCTCCCGCATTGCAATCCTCATTGGGTTCATTGGCAAGCTATAAATTGCCCCAGTCTGTGAATGTGGTTGTGGGGGGAGTGTGCCTTGCGGTGGGAGGGTGTGCTGTCCGTGGTGGGCTCCTGCCTTACCCGCTGAGCTGCTGAGATGGTCCATGTTCCCTGCTTCCTGAACTGGAATAAGCGGGTAGCACAATGAATGAATGTAAACTGTTGTTTCATATTAAGAATGTTTGGGGATCTTTATTTAGAAGTTTGGTGATTTTTTTGTGATCAAAACTGACATAGGAACTTAACTCTTGTTTATATCAATTAGCCTATGGGGACCTGGTTTCATTACTTAAATTTTGCTTAAAATCAGTTTCCAAGAACTTTTCAATATGTTGATTTCTTACTCTGCTGATTTCTGTCTATGGATTTTGCACCGACTGTGTGCTGGTATCTTTGTGCACCTCTATCCTTTGATCCTTGGGTTCCCATACCCCCCCAACTCAGTGTCCTAATAATTTTAGGGGCAAGCCCCTAGTCTGTGGCTGAGGAGGTGGAGTGGCAAAAACCTCTGAATCTGATTTATAAATAATCCTGCTGTCTATCCCCAAATAAAGACCTCAAATGATTATTTTGTTCTTCTGGTAATGTTGTGAGTAATGACAGCTAAATTCACACTGCCAATGGGCATCTATTTTGTTTTTTTTTCATTTTTTTTTATTAAAATATTTTAAAATTTACATATACTTGCCATTAATTGTAATCCCCATGTATTCCCCATCACCATCTCACCAGT
>JAGFMF010011464.1:6322578-6402786 GCA_019455555.1 Galemys pyrenaicus | reverse complement strand
CACGCCAGGTTTCTGAGTTGGGCCACACTGGCGCTCTAGTCCAACTCTGCTCCGTCTGTCCGTGCCAGCCCCAGGCAAGCAGCCCCAGCCGTAGCACCCGGTCTTACAAATATCTTCAGTATGGGTCCTTTAATCTGTGTACTTCTAAAGATCACTAAATATGTGATCCAAAGCAGATCTTATCAGGACTTTTTGAAACAGAAGATCATTTTGCAAAAGTTGTAACTAGATGTTTGCTGGACCTTTTCATGTCAGTTTTATTCCTTGTCATCTCATGGTTTGAGATCATTATTTTCCAAAGGGTAAATTGCAGAATCTCCTTAGGTTTGGAAGGAATAATAAGTGATCATTATTTTTTTTTGGTGCCACTGAATTTTTATATTTATTAAGCTTCAGTTGTTAATTGTTCATGGAGGCTAGTCCCATGATGTGATCTGCCATTTGCAAGCTGATTTTAAGACGTTCTAGCAAGCCACAGCGATGCTGAGCCTCGACCATGCCTCTGCAGCGTGCCAGCGTAGGCCACCAATTTGGGCATCTATTTTGAAAAGCAGAAAACTCTAGAATTTTCCAAATCCCAACATTTGTCCGAGATGACTGAGAAATGATAAGGCTCCTTTAAACTCTAGTGGCTATAATTTTGGTCCTAGAGAAATGCAGATGACAACATAGGTGCAATCATGCAATCTTCTGTGGCCAGAAGGCCTGTGCACAGCTTCCCCTTGGTCACCCAGCATGTGATGAATGAAATTGATTCAGAAATACCTAAAGCAGAATGTTCAGTCATTTCTTTTGCTGATCATTTGGTATTTTCTGTAGACCCTTGATGGCCTCCATAAAACTGGTCACACCTCCATAAAACATTAAAGATATTTTCGTGAGTCAAAAGCAGATAATTTGGATTGTTCATTTATGTTACCAAATATGTCATGTGTATCTTAAGACAGAAAGCAGGAAGGTTTTATTGAAATCCTTGGTCATGACTCCTCTGCCTAATGACTTTGAACTTTAGGAGACTGATCTAATAAGAAATAATCAGAGACAAAACAGTTTATTGATTGTTCTAACTGAAAAAGACTAATAGGGTTAGCATTGCGGGATCTATTTTTGAAAAGTTGCTTTGGTAATCAAGGCATTTACTGACTTGTACTTATTTTTCTGTCTTTTCCCATATAAACCTGTACACTTTTTAGATACAGCAACTTTGGCAGCAACAACTATCATTCAAGACCTTCGTCTGGATCGGCTGTGCCCTCTGCCCCCATATCTTCTCTTTCACCCCCCCAGGAAGCCAGACTGGAAAGGTGGGTTTATAAGAAGTGAGCTGGAGACTTCACTATTCTCAAGGGAAGGGAATCAGTTTGAATCGTTCAGGAACAAGTATAAATAACAAAGATAACCTGAAGTATTTTCCTTCACAGAATATAGTCAAAAAGCATGGATATTTTCTCTTTGACATCATTTGCTTGTGTGTGATATGCTAAGCACATACTTTCCATAGAAAGTATAAAGATTCTAAAATATTTAAATGTGACTATTTTGATCCGCCACTAAAAAAACTGTTCTAGATTTTATGGCAGCTCTGTAATTTGTCTTATACACATCAGTGTTCACCTTTGACTACTTTTATGTAAATGGGGGGTAGTGGGCTCATTAAGGGGTTGTGTAATTACACCAGGACCTACCAGAAGAGAGAAGAATCATATGGGGAGTACGTGGAAGGAATTTAACTTGGCAGGAGTATTAGACCACCAGAAATTAACTGGTTATCACTCCGACCGGGAAGCGATTGCATAAGGATGTGTTTACAAGGGAAAGGTAAGATCTGTAATTTTAGGACAATTAAAAACAGTTACCCTTATAGGGCAAGAGTGCTGAGTTAGAGAAGACTCGGAAGGGTTCCAAGTCACTCACTGGGAAGTTATTTAATCCCTAAGGGTAAAATGTCGATTCTGCCAGCCCTTACCTTAGAGGGTGGTTTCATGAGCAAATGAAAAGGTACACAGAGAAGTGCTACGTGAACCCCCCCATGTGGCTGTCGGTGGAAGTGACAGTGTGCGGGGACCAGCTATAACTTCAGCAGCTCCTGACCACACTTCAGCAGTGTGGTCAGGAGCAATTCAGAGGTCATTGGCTTCAACTCCCGAATTTAAACTGAATTCTGCCTGCGTTCTGCATTCTGACCCCCTCCCGTGTGTTCTGACGTGTGCTCTGCTGGGTGCTGCGGTGGTGCAGTCAGGACATAGAGCAGGCGAGGCCTGACACCCCCTGAAGGGCTACCCACAGGCCCTGCTGGGCTGCAGGTCACTGCTAGTCTCCAGACAGCGGGTAAAGGCCCAGTGTCAAGCTCTCGGGCCCGCTTCCCGGCATGGCCCTGGGTTGGGCGTGTTCAGGCTCAGTCAGGTTGCTCGTTAGATAACAGGTTGACCATCCTGAGCACAGCCTCTGCTCTCTCGCTGAGGGCATCTCTTCTTGGCATCAGCTGAGGTGGCCTGTGCTCCAGAGTGAGACCCACAGAGGACCCTTGTCATATGGGATGTGAGATTTGATCTAGGGCCAAAGTGAGGATATCAGAGACTGCATGAAATTATATTGCATGTCTCACACTTGCCACATGCCGGCTCCTCAGGAGCTGGAACCGACTCCATTCCTTGCTGTATTCCCCCCAGTACCCAGGACCTGGTGGGGGGTGGGGAGCTACAGTAACTGCTGGTTGAAGGACTGGGTGAGTCATCCACTCATTGACTAGGGGATAATTTGGAGGTCCACGGGTTTCTGGAGCCCATGGCTTCGGGGGAAGTTGTTCTAAGGCCAAGACCCTGTCTTGTCCCATGTCCTGAGCCTCAGGCACTCAAACCAAGGCTTGAGTTAGAATGGCTGGGGGTACATCTCCCCTGCTCCATATTGGGTATCCCCCAGGGAGAGTTAAAGTAGGAAGCGGGGACTGCATCCCTGAGCTCCCAAAACACCCTGGGGAGGAAGCGCGTCTCCCTGAGGCTACAGTAGCCATTTGTGTTTGTTTGAAGCTGGCGATGTTCTCTCACACAACGGTGAGTGGAGCACCGCAGGGCGAGGCTGCGGGACAGGGACCACAAGGGTCTGCCTCTGGGCCTGGCCGGTCATGACCAAGAACAGCAGCCTGCCAGGAGAGTGGAAGCAAGAGAGTGAGTGGATGAGAGTGAGAAGGAGAGAGTGTTCAGGCTTGCACAAGCATGTGGATTACGATCATGAACGGAGACAGAGGATATTGGAAGAAAAGCAAATTGAGGGTGCGGATTTCAGCCTGGAGCGGCGAGCATGAGAAGTCTGTTTCAGATGCTGAGGGCATGTGGACGCACTGGTCTTAAGCTGAAGTCTCCAGGCTGAGACAGGCCGCTGGGGAACAGCGGTGGCAGGAGCGCTTCTTCTCCTAAGCTGCCTGCCTCTTCTGCCACAGGAAACGGCAGCCCTTGCCATCTGCTGTGTCCGCGAGTGAGAGTCTGTCATCCCATTTCCACTGGCGTGGTTTGCTTGTTTTTTCAAGCTATCGCCATCCGTAACTTTGAAAAACCATGTGGTGAATCATTTGAAATATCACATGTGCAGTTTCTTTCTTAGAGCAGACTGACTGCTTTCACCTCATTGCCCTTTTTGTTTTGAAAGATTTATTATGCACACAAGCTGGGGAACAGGCCAGAGGTGCCAGGGTGGGGGTGGTGGGTGAGAGGATTCACCAGAGATTGGGGAGCAGAACAGGCAGATCAACCGAAATGCACTGCTGAGGGGAGCAGCGGGCGAGGCAGGAGAGGTCTGCTGCGCCATGTGGGTCCCCTCCCTGGCTGGGGATCGAACTCTGGCTGCTGTGCTGCAGATGCTTCACAGTGCAGTGCTCAACCTGCTGCGCCAACCAGGGAGGCCCTCATTGCCCTTTTTAATGCTCACCTTGCCACCCTGTGTTGTCACTATGAAGTAAGAGGGACTCCCCATTTGAGTCCTACTTATACACCATCACCTGCGCATGTTATGTCATGTGCACTTGAGATAATGTATATTTTCATACAGTTTAGTTTGTTCTTTTTCATTTTTGACAACTAAGTTCTTTGGTTATCACTCATAATCTTTTTCTCATGTGTAAGTATTTTCTGCCCAACTAAGCTCTGTGGTGGTTTTTACTGAGACTTATCTATTTCATTACCTTGTAAAACGTATTGTTGAGCAGTTTTAGGAATCCGTTTATTATTGGGACCAAGAAGAAAACTGTCGAGTTTATGAGCAGCCGTTGTAGTTCAGCCACAGCTTCTGTCAGCCCGCCCCTAACTCCCAAGCAGTGGGGCAGGGCCCTGTGCAGTTCTGGGGGGCTCTAGAACACCATTCCCTTGACTTGGAAATAAGATTTGCTTCTCTGAAGTCCTCAGAAAATCAGGCCAACTAAAACATTCCTTCAGGCAGGTCAGCCACGATGCAAGTACAGCTGGGCATCTTGTGAGCTCAGAGGTCTTTGTGTTTTCCCCAAACATATTCATGTGTGGAAGTTAGTAAAACTTGGAGTGATAGATTAACCTAGGGAGGAATAACTGAAGAAACAATATAGGAAAGTAAGTCAAGGAAAGAGGATTAAAAACAAATCCATCTCCACGTCTCCTATTACAGTTTTTCATTTAGAAGACTGTTTTAGAAACAGTGTAGCATTAATTTTCATGTAATTGGAACTCGAGTTGTACCAAAACAAAACAAAATAAGAAAGTCAGAATGATTCACAGAGACTCTGGGGGACAGAAGGGGCAACTGTTTCATGGAAGCTGCGGTCTTCTAAAGTCTCCACTTTTGAAAATGCACTTTCTGAGTATGAAAGTTCTAAATGTTTTCTCCTTAAAACCAAATTACAAGAATATTTGAACTATCCACGTCCAGTTAATCAGATGGGACAAACCAACAGCAACCACACAGCAAGCAGAACCGCGTCTCTGGGACGGGAGGAAGGGCAGGCTCCACGTCCCAACCCTGGGGGCACATCTCCATCTTGTGGGCCTTCTCAGAAACGGTGGCTGCAGGCCTGTGTGGTATCTGGACGGTGGCTACTGAGAGGATGTGGGGAGCGGCCCAGCGCATGGGGCTGAGGGTGCCTTAAGGCACTGGGTCTTTGTGCTGGGGTTGGGGAGTGGCTGAGAAGGAGGCCTGACTGCTATGCAGTGGGGTGAGCCAGTGAGCGTGCCCAGAGCTATGGGGGTGACTGGGAGCCCAGATTCTAGGGTCAGGGAGGACTTCGTGTGGACATGCTGAGTGGCAACCTGAAGCCTCACTATGTGCCTGGAGCATAAACTGATGGTTCTGTCTCTCCCTCTCTCTCTCGGTAGTACCCTCGTCCACTGTCGGTGACAGTCACCCGCCTTCGGGAATTGTCTGCTACTTGTAATTGTCCCAGCAGAGTTTCCAAATTCCTGGAAGACTATAAGCCCACACATAAGTAATGATAGCTCCTTTGGGGGTCATAGTGAACGGGGAGGATGAGTAAAGGATGTCACTTCAAATTTGATTTTATTAAGCTTTTTTCATGGGCTTTACGTGCACACAGTACAGCAGCTAAAACAAGGAAAGCAGTGAACAGTGACAGTGAAACTCCCTTTCCCCAGCTGTCCTCCCCAGAAGCAACCACTCTTAACGTGATCCTTCACGTGTACTCCCAGAGCACGCACTTGTTTAATGCAGCAAAAATAGTGACACACCACACAAACTAGTACACATCCCCATCTTTCAATTAAAGATAGCGTTCTGGGCCTCCCCTGGTGACGCAGTGGGTTAAGCAACGCACTATGAAGCAAACTGCAGCCACTTGCAGCACGAGTTCGATCCCTGCTGCCAGCCAGGGAGGGGGACCCACATGGCGCAGCAGACCTCTCCTGCTGTGCCCGCTGCTCCCCTCAGCAGTGTGCTTCTGTTATCTGCCTGTTCTGCTCTCCGTTCTCTGTGGTGAATCCTCTCACCCTCTGGTCTGTGCCCCAGTGCTTGTATGCATAAATAAATAAATCTTTAAAAAAAAAATAAAGATAGCGTTCTTTCCTAATCATTTGCTACTGCAAGTGATGTTGTGGTTAATTCTTGTACATGCATCATTTTGCACATGTAATTATGTCTAGGATAAGTCCCAAGAAGTAGAATTTAGTAAATTGGTGTTCCTATATTTCCACATTTGTTTTTTGCGAGCTGCTCTCCCTAAAGACCATCAGACTTGATTCTCAGCCTCTGCGAGAGCTTGTTTTCCCCAACTTTGGCAAAGGGCCATGCGACTTTTCAACCATCACTCGCGTGGTCGAGAAGAGGTCTGTCCCTAAAGTTTAAATTTGCATTTGTCCTAAAGTCAATGTGCTTGAGCACGTTTTCACGTATCCAGGAGACTTTTGTATTTCCTCATGTGACCTTTTTAGTTTATGACCATTGAGTTCTTTCTCTTATTGGCGTATAGAAGTTCCTTATGAATTGACAGAAATAGCGGCCGTTTTCCTCAGTCATTGGTCTTTCTAAAACGTCATGTGGCACTTTTATCACGCAGAAAAACTTAAATGTTATGAGTTCAATTTATTTTTTATTTTTTTTAAAGATTTATTTATTTATGCACACAAGCACTGGGGTACAGGCCAGAGGTGTAGGGGGGTGAGAGGATTCACCACAGAGAGCAGGGAGCAGAACAGGCAGATCAACAGAAGTACACTGCTGAGGGGAGCAGCGGGCATAGCAAGAGAGGTCTGCTGCGCCATGTGGGGCCCCTCCCTGACTGGCGGCAGGGATCGAACTCGTGCTGCTGTGGCTGCGGTTTGCTTCATAGTGTGTTGCTTTACCCTCTGCGTCACCAGGGAGGCCCACGAGTTCAATTTATTGATCCTTTCTGTCTTCTGGGTTTTGTGTTTCTTGTGAGCAAATCCTTTCTCCCCTGGTTTCAACTCGTATTTCTTTGCTACAGTTTTCACAGTGAAAGATTTTATCTGTCTGGAAGTTATTTTGGCATGTGGTGTGAGGCAGGAATCCAACTTAAAGTTTTTTTTTCTCACTTGTTTGAATACCATTTATTGACTAATTCATCATTTCCTACCAATTTGTCATCTATCAACGGGAATATGGATTCACTTATGTGTCTCTGTCAAGCCACTGCTGTTTGCCCATCTCCTCCTGGTAACTGTCTTCTCTTGTCAACCTTATTCTCGACTGTCAGGAACTGTGCTTCCTCCCAGTGGTTGACGTGGCCATCCAGTCTTGGAATATGACTGTCGTGTGCTGCCTCGAACAGTTCCGTTACTTTTGTCATCTGCTGTGTGCTCGTCGATGGTGGTTGACGTGGGACTGTTCGGGAGGCTGGGGCTGTGAATAAAAGCCTGGCTCCATCTCTCAGCTTGGGCTCCTCCTCCCGGGACCTCATTTCCTGAGGCCCCGCGCACACCTCTCTCCACCACTGTTGAGGCAACTCTCTTAGAATTCAGACCTCTGTTTCCGTGCAGTTCCTGCCCGTGTCCGGTTCCTGTGGCTCTTGTGGGTCCTGCCCACTTGGCAGATCTGTTGACTGTTGTGCTGAGCATAACTTGCTGACCCCCATGTCCTCCTCCTGGTGTCCTCCACGTGGGCTTTCTAGTCTGCTCTGACTTTGAATCATTTCTTTCCATCACTAGTATCTACATGTGCCTTGAGGTTCTACTTGTCTGCTTCTTAAATCATTTTTGTTCCCAAGTATATGGTGCTTTTCTGGATCCCAAATACTCGCTGGATGTTTTCTATCACTTGATCTTTGCAAACTTCATAAAGTTGTGTGAGTGAGTGGAGGCAACAGCCCATTGTCCAGTGGGGCTCCAGGTAAAAAATTCAAATTGATCACAGTAAATTAAAAGTCCAGACACCCGAGAAAATACTTACTTGCATATAAAATTGGATATAAGGCACTAACTTGCTATGTGATCACAATTAACGGTACCCTGTCGAGTTGGTGCAACTACCAACAGGAGAAATACACAGTGCCCATGCAGAGTAGTCCCTGACAGGAAGACAGAGAAACGGTATGCCCCCTGTACTGCCCCCTGTACTGCGCTGCGAGGAGACGTCCTCCTTGCCTCTGCTAGCTCCTGATAGCAATCTTGTTATGAACAGTAAGTCCCTGTAAGGCAAAATGTGGTCCTGATTAATTGATCATGTTACATCCAAAGTGCATGAGAGGCGAAGTGCTGGCTGCCTTGGATGGGAGAGTTTACACTAGGGGCAGGCTTCTGGAGGAGCTTTGCGCAGCAACTGTGGGTACCAGGGCCCTGGGCTCTATGTGAGTTCCCCATCCTTTCGGGGACCCTGGGTCCTCAACAGACAACAGAGGTTCTTTCTCTGCCATGTGTTTCGGATCTGACTCTTCGCCATTCCTGCTACCATAGATTTAGCTCAAGACCTCAGTCTTGCCTGGACTGTATGTTGTAGGCATACATGGCTTACATCCTTTCAGAGGTACGGATCTGAGCAGGGCTCGGACGCCTTGAATAACCACCACCACTTATGAGCCCGGCCCAACCTGATTGACATCACCCGTATGATCTCACTTCTGGCTCCTGCATGCCCTTTCCTGCCTTTCCACCAGGAGTATCCTCAAAGCCTGTGTTTCATCCTTGCAAGAATGCTGCCATGAACATACCAGGTTCTCCTTACCTCGCTCCATCCTTTGCTATCTCTGCCTTCATCCGTCGATTCCTTCTCATCCTCTAAGACCTAAGTAGATGACATCTGCCCCGTCAAATTCCTCTGACTTCCTCAGGCAGATGAGTTGTGACGTCCTTGTGGGCTTATAAATCTCCGTCATTTCTCAGCCCTGTGAGTCGTTATGTGCTAATCCATTTGTCTCTAAAATGGGACACACAAACCATGGGAGAGAAGCCCCCCAAAGTCACAGGCTAACGATGATTCACACTTACCCTCTCTGTATCCTGTTTCCTCCTTTGGAAAGTGGAATTAGAATAGGTTGTTTGGTTTTTAATTAGACAATATGCTCATCTTTGTTTATGTAGAGGGAATACATAGCAACCTTAAGAGGCACATACTGTACTTCTGTTTGGAAGTGAGAACATTGTTTGTGTAGAGTTGGGTGAAATTTCTAACAATGACAGACATGCAGGTGTCATTCATCACTGATGGGCATTGCAGTTACTCACTGTTCTGAACTGAGCCCGTTTGTCGTCAGGCCTGCTGTCGGGAGGGGCCCCAGTGTCCAGCTTTCCAGCTGTGCTGGCTGGAATCGTCTTGCACTGCCTTTTTACGGAGATTACAGAATGAAACTGGATAGAAAGTGGGAAAGGTTTCTCCTTCCCAAAATCCATTCCTGGGCCTCCCTGCTGGTACAAGGGTTCAGTTCCGCACTGTGGAGCTTTCGCAGCCACTGCAGCACAAATTTGATCCCTGCCGCCAGCCAGGGAGGGGACCCACATGGTGCAGCAGACCTCTCCTGCCTCGCCCGCTGCTCCCCTCAGCAGTGCATTTCAGTTGATCTGCCTGTTCTGCTCCCCACTCTGTTGCTGGTGAATCCTCACCCCCCATGCCTCTGGCCTGTACCCCAGCTCTTGTATGCATAAATAAATAAAATCTTGAGAAGAGACTCCATTCCTGGTTCCCTAATGTTTTTGACATTATCCCTTTTTATCCCCTCCTTCCCTCCAAGCCCAGCAATGACTAAATAAGCTGATTATTGTAATGGAAGAAACTGAGCTCCTGTCTTGACTTTGCAAGTTGTATGTATGTGCAAATTGTGTATGTGTGTATTTTTCAATTTGTGTGTGTGATATCTGTGTGTAAACACAGATATACCAACTTAGTTGTAGACAGAAAAATATGGATATAGAAGTAGAAATTCCTTCCTACCCTTTATCATGCTAGACTCTCGACATTGTCAGTGCCAAACCATTGTACTCGGTGATAGCTGCAAATCTGGCTACTGGGAACTGCTGAGTGTGCAGACACACATCTCACGTCACACAGTGAACATTCATATTTCATTCAGTGCTCACAATCTGCCAGCCCTGTGCCTTGTCGCAAGGAATCCAGCCCTAACGGAATCAAACGGTCCCTGACTAGCGCTCATTCTCCGTGGCAGAAATAGAAGACAAGGACGCCTTTAGCAAGTAACGGGTTTCTGTTATCGCAGATGCTGTGGGGATAGAATGCACCTTCGTCGGGGAGCTAGAGAGAGAGGCCATTGGCGTGGAAATCTAGAGCAGGGCTCTGTACGCACAGGCCCCCTCTGGTAAGAGGTCCAGGACACCAGGCTGCTGAGGAGACCAATTGCAGCTTGCCCCTGGCTTTGCCCAGAGGGAGTTGGGTTAAAGAGAGAATTGGGAAAATAGAGTGAGGCGTTGTCTGCTTCAAGCCTGCTCCTGAATTGCTGAGGAGGCTGTGTTTGGAAGAAATTTGGTGTTTAGAGAAGAAGCAAGTATACAGGGAAGTGAGTTGGTCTGGAGTGAAGAGGAAGGAAAAAAATAACCACTCAGAAGCGTAGACCGAGGGGCCTCCCTGGTGGTGCAACAGAATGAGCCTCACTCTATGGGGCTTCTGCAGCCACTGCAGGGCGCCTTCGACCCCTGGCCTGGGAGGTGGCCCACGTGGCACAGCAGACCTCTCCTGCCTCACCCACTCTCCCCTCAGCAGCGTACCTCAGTCCATCTGCCTGTTCTACTCCCCGCTCTGTCTCTGGTGAATCCTCTCACCCCAAGCCCACGCCTCTGACCTGTACCCCAGCTCTTGTATGCATAAATGAATAAAATCTTTAAAAAAAAAAACAAAAAATAGTTCTCAGTCTGGGCCAGCAAGGCCTGGAAACTGGAACACAAAGATGTTGGTGGCATCAGAACTTTTGGAAGCTTCTGAACAGTTTAATTGTGAAGCCAGATAAGTATAAACTGGAGCTGTGACAGGAGGGGGCTGACCTCCCCCTGGCTGCAGGACTCATTTGGCCTTGGGCAGGAGGGTGGAAAGTAAGAGGGAACAGGCGAGGACTGCTGGGCGCGGGGTCAGTGCCTGCAGAAGGGGCAGCAGACAGGCCGAGGGGTGATGTGGTACAGGCCAGGACCTGGAAGATGGCTTTCTGCTCTCACATGAGCCAGCACAGTGAAGTGAGACTGCGTGAGGACCAGACTCCCTGGCATGCTAGTGTGCCCTGGCATGCTGTGGTTCCCTCCCAGGGCCAAGAAGCTCAGCCCTGCACTGAAGCTGCGTGTGACAGGCTGGGAGAGACAACCAAAGGAAACTTAGGTCCACGGCCCCATCGGTGGTGGCAGATGTCTCTGGGGTTGCCACCCTAATGCTGGAGAAAAGTTGTCAGTTTCTTAGGATTGTTCATGTCATCCTAAGAGCTGGGATAGGACCAGGAGATGTGAAGGAAGATTTCTTGTGTTCCCTTGTGTCAGGGCAAGCAAATGCCTTATCCAGCCAGGCGCTGCCCAGAGCCCCCATCCTGTGATGGATCATTCTCTCCATGACCCCTGTTTTCCGTGAGGACAGCCTCGCTGTTCTGCTGCATCCAGTTGCCATTTTATTACTGTTTTTGACACTTAAGTCTTTTTGTTGTCAAGTTACAGTTTGTGAACTAAGCATTTCCAATATCAGATCATTTGTGGTCATAGTTGTGCTTTCATTAATATTAAATGAGAGATTATATTTTTAAATGGGAAATATCGAAGTATTTGCTGCTTTCACAAATAAGATGTTACTTAATTTGTATTTATCAGTGGCTGTCCTTCCCTATTTGGACACAAACACTGGTCTGCTTTCCATCACTATAAATTAATTTGCGGTGTTTAGTTTTATATAAATGAAAGGCAGAATGTCATCTTGCAGATTGCCTTCTTCAGTTAGCATAGTTGTTTTTTTTTTTTGCATAGTTGTTTTGAGGTTCATGAATTTTGTTGTATTTTTCATTAGTTCTCTCCTTTTTAGTGCTGAGTAGTACTCCATTTTAATGAATCCTTCCCCTCCCCCAGTTTGTCTGTCTATTGATGGATATTTATGTTGTTTCCAATTTTTGGCTGTAAACTCTAAGAAATGCAAATGTGTTTGGTTATGAACATTGATGTACTAGTCTTTTGTATGGAAATATACCTTCATTTCTTTTAGATAAGTACCTAGAAATAAAATGACTGGGTCATAGAGTAGGTGCTTTTTAAGAAATTGCCAAACTATCTCCCAAGATGGTTGTTCACTAGAATAGTGTTGGCTTCATAAAATGAGAGGAGATGGACTCCTTCATCTCAGCTTTCTACAAGACATTGGTTAACACTGGGGCTCTAGCCTAACAGGTCTATTTCAGCTTCTCCTGTGTTCTAAATGACACTTCTCTGTGCCTCAGTTTCCTTATGTATAAAGGTGAAGATAAAACTTGATACTGTATACGAGAGATTTAATCCTTGCAGAATTGAGTCATTTGAGGTACAGTAATGGACACGTCATATTATCTCCATGAAAGTTAACTGTTACTAACAATCATATTTCAGAGAAATAGAGTTCCTGTTCCAGGTGTTCTAGCAAGGAAGAATTTAACCAGATGGTATTTCTGGGACAGACGCTGGAGCCTAGTACGGCTAAAATTAAATACTGAATTCCTCTCACTCAGAGTATATCGTCCGCTCCCTTGCAAAATCCTCTCACTCCACCTGCATTCCTGCTTGGCCTTACTCATTTGCAGCTGCTTTGGGTATAAAACTAGATGACTTCAGTTTCCCAGGTGCATTCCAGGGTGGCATGCCATCTTGAGGTCTGATCCAGCTGGTGGCCTTGATGGAAAGGCTCAGCTCAAGTCCTCGGCCCACCCCAGCCCCTCTGTCTGAGAACTGCCAGTGCTGTATTCCATACTTGACCTTGGGAACTGCGGTGCCTGCACTGCCCCCATCGATAGCTATGACTCCCGATATAAAGTGTCTGCATACTGTGGCCCACATGCTGTTTGCTTAAAACTCATACATACATTCTCATTGAAACACATAGCACTTCATGAGTTGGGAATATAATTATCTTACAAACAAACAAACTGAGGCACAGAGAGGTTATGTAACTGGCCACACTCAGACCTCTGCCATCCAAGTGTCCATCCCTTTCCACCATAACTGATCTGCAGTTTGCCCCAACTTCAGCATCCTGGCGACCTCTTATCCCTGTAAGTATTTTCCTGCACTACTTAACATGAAAGTAAAAATCCAGTAAAGATGCCTTTAAAAAGGGAAGGATTTGTCATGTTACCTTGAATTTTGGTGGTGTTTTTATTTTATTAAAACAATGGTTTGGGATATCCCCCATGTAGGATTTGAACCAGCCTGGCATTGAGCATGGATAATAGATATACATTGAATCCATTTCTAGAAATAGGAATTTAAAGGCCAGGCTCTAGACTCCTATGTTAGGCTTATCTCAGTAGCAAGAGACCTGCTCACGCTGAACACTATATTTACCACCCTTTGTTGCCAGTATAACCAAAGTAGCTTAAATGCATCCAGGAGAGAGAAGCTCATGGAGCCCTTTTATGGTCTCATCTTGCTACAGGAGTCTGGGTCAGGACAGTCGAGAGGAATATATCCTTAGCTGCTCAAGAAACTACTTCATTTCAGATAAGAAGGACCCATTCCTCATTGCTTTGAGTCAGCACCTCCCATTTCAGCGCTGAAAGAAATTGCAGACATGAAGCTGTTAAGGAAAAGCTGGTGCACCTTCTTACTGCTGCCTGCTCGTGTGTACGTGTATACGTGGGTGTGTTCTGGCTCAGAACTCAAGAAGTTCTGCTCTGGCAAGGTCCAAAAGCAGGGAGCATGATTTGCATTCCCCTTCCTTAGGAGTGCCCAGGAGGGCATGCCCTACCCGCCAGAAACTTAACTTGCTCAAATCCAGTTCGGCAGTTTTCAGCAAGCTCTAATACCTTCACTTTGAACAAGGAAACGATGGCAATAGATTGGATATAGCGAAGTTCCACTATTGGAGCTTTATCACTATATAGTGACTTTATGACCGTAGTCACTAGTGACCCACTGTTAAGTTATGTATTAGGGTTTTCTGAAATAAAAGGAAATATCTAGAAGACACAACTGAAATCAGAAGCGAAAGGGGAGGGGTGTCAAAGTCCTTGTTTTGCTCCTCAATAAAAACATAGACGGCAGCTTGTACCTCTTTTCCCCCTGCGAAGAGCGCAGGAGGTGAAGCTGTTATTCCTTAGGAGACAGTCACACAGGCAGGAGGGAGCTGGGCTGGGATCACAGTCACTTTACAGGTAGGAAACTGGCCCTGAAGTAATTCTCCCATGGAGAGGAGAGTACCTGATTTTTATTTTTTAGTTTGTTTTTAAATTCTGGAGCTCATATAGTTTTTGATGTTTAGCTAGCTGAGCTATCTGTCTACCCAAGAAGGCCTTTTGGATTCTTTGAGAGAAATAAAATGACTTTTAAAAATACATTCCATTAAAAAAATAAATAAAAATAAAAATACATTCCAGATTTACAGCAGATTATAGGTAGGTACAGAAATGTTTAGAACAATAGAGAATAAAGAAGTTGAAGAGCTCATTCCTTTGATTTCCTTCTTGTCTAGAGAGGACTATCACCCTGAAATTGGTGTTTGTCATTTCCATATGTCATATTTTTTACCAAATATACGTGTATCCATAGTGTATTTTTATATCGTGTGTGATTAAACTTCATAGAAATCATACTGTTATTCATGTTCTCAGAACTACTTTTTGCTGTTAATGTATTGCATTTGAGAATGATTCATGTTAGTCCCTGTACTCTAACTTACTCATTCTCAGAGTTATAGTGCATTCTTTTATAAAAATTTGCAGTTTTTTTGTTTCCATTTGTAGATACTTAGTTTTGTTCCTTCTTCTTGGCCATCAACAGTGCACAGCAGTGTAGCATCGTATTCCTGTGTATGGCCATCATTTTGCATGCGAGCTGCTCTCTCATATAAACCTCCAAGTTGAATTTCTAGTTGTAGAATATGCATATCTTAACTGTGCTAAGTACTTCTCCCAAATGATCATTTCAGTGTAGACTCTCAGAGGCAATGTCTGTTCTCTCTGCCAGTACTTAGTGCCACCAAACATTAACTTTTGTCATTCTGAGAGGTGTGGACCAACATCGTGCTGTGCGTTTGGCCTGTAATTCCTTTCCCTGGTTTCTAGTGGAGATGAGCATCCTTCATATGTGACTCGCAGTTTACCCATCGTTCCTGGCTCCCTTTGCCACTGATAGTTTGTCTTTTTCATTTTGATTTAGAGGGATTCTCCTTGTATTGTGAATGCTAATCCTATGTGACTTATGTGGATTACAATTAGCTTACCCAGACTATGACTTTCTTAATTTATGTCGTCTTTATACTGACTTTAAGTTCTCATATATGCATGTGCTTTCCCTTTCAGATTGTCCTTTTTGGTTTCTACTCTAAAAATTCTTTCCTAATGATCTAAAGTTGTAAAGCTTTGCTTTTCTCACTTTTTAAAATGTGTGCGTTTTGTGTGAAGAGGGGAAAACTATATTTCGTTTTATACATCTAAGAGTTATCAGCTTTTGAGTTGTCAGTTTTTGATAGTGTTTTCTCTCATTTGGAACACCGGGTCGCATGTGCTCATTTGTTGTATTAAGACTTATTAGTCAAGTTAAATCTATCATACCCACCGCAGTTTATATGAATCACTGTGAAAGTGATAAAGTTGACCCCTCCGCTCTGATTGTGGATTCGATTTAGCTGCATATAACAGTAAATAAGAGGTTAAACAAGTCAGAAGTCATATTGAACTTTGTTTATGTGAACGATAAATAAAACTCTGTGCCTACGTGCCCAGGGCTCAGAGCTAGTAGCTTCCCTAGTGACCTAGAATACATGATTTAGTTACTCCCAGTAGCATTTGGGGTTGGTGGTTTCTTCCCTCCACCTCCCCCACTTAATTATCAGTCAGAGGTGACTTGCTGCTTCTAGCAAGAATAGCCACAAACCCCAGGGAGGATGTGTACAGTGAGAGAGTCACATCTTTCTCCTGTACTCAGAGACCTGTGTTTCCACTGGGCAGGCATATTGTCACTGAATTCAAGTACCATTTTACCCAGGTCATATTTCAGAGATACTTATATCTTAGTTTTAGGAATGTGTTTTTTCAATAAATGTTCACAACAGATTTTATTATTCCCTAAAGAGCCAAATGATTTCCAAGCTAACTCCCTTGATATTTTCCTTGATATTCCTTGATTTCCCCTTTTTTCACCCATCATCTTGACCTTTCCTGTGATCCTCATCCCTGCCCCCTCGCCAAGGCCTCCTCCTAGCTGGCCATCCCTCTTATGCCATCTCCGGTTTGTACAGTAACGAGTCAAGGATTGAACACGCTGGTGTTCCTGAATGCTTTGTCACACAGAGTGAAATTTGCTAACTTCTGGTTTCAGTCCATCACTATGTCATTTTCTTCTCATCTATCATCCCAAAATGTGGTTGTAAAATGACAAAATTATTTTGAGGTGGTATATTGAGAAACTCGTATATGGTAAAGTATCTTCAGTAGAAAGAAGTATCTTCATAGAAAATGGAAAACTGCTTTAGATTGAATGTTGATTCCTAGTCATCAAAGTCTTACCATAGACCAAGTATAAAATACCTCATTGTTTTATTCATACTCTATTGGATGACGGAAAGTAAGCCATCACTGATGATAGTTACACGCCGAACATGATACTTGGTATTGTATATATAAAACACGACCTTTCTGTCCTCTCACCACATGAAAGAGGTTGCTTACCTACATTTACAGATGCAGATCCTAAAACAAAAGATAGTAATTTTCCTCACGCAACACCTACGTCAGCAGGCACTTAATTCAATCCAAGATCTGACTGATTACTCTTTCAGTTCTTTTAATCATAGGCTAAACCACTAAAACATTATTAACTCGTTATATCCTTAGGTCATCACTGAGTGGTCTTCTCACATCATCCTTTAAGCAGCACCAAGAGTCTTTGGCAGCAGAGAGAGAGAGGCGGCGACAGGAGAGAGAAGAAAGGTTGCAGAGAATAGAGCGGGAAGAAAGAAACAAATTCAAGTAAGGATTTTAAGATTTTTTTCAAATAATGAATTAAAATTTAAAGCACATGACTTCATAGTTTTCATATGACTAGTACTGCTGTGAAAGGGTTAGGAAGTAAAGTTTGCTTCATATTCAGTCTCTATTTTCCAGGGGGAGCAAGACATACCTGAAATAGGCAACATCTGCTGGGTTATGGCCTTTTCTCCAACCATATGGCAGGAAGTACAGCCAGCCAGCCAAACACAATTAAGGACTTGTATATTCCTGGGCCGTCCATTATCTCAGATGGCCTTCTCCAGGCCTTCCTGAAGACAGAGAACTTAATTGTCTTAACTTAATTTGCCACTTCCCCCTAAAGCCACTCATGTTTTATTCATATTCTAGCTGAGGCCTGAAAGTAAGTGCTTTCCCACTTTCTGTTTGGCTTCTTCTCCCTGCAGGAGTTTTCAGTATACTTTTTTGAACAGGACTCTCTGCTCCCAAGGGAGAGGAAGGTCACTGTGCCCATCGTTCTCCTGAGCTCGCTTATCTGTCCCGCAACGAGGACATGTTTCTGGAATGGCTTGCTCCACTGCCAGGATTTGGCCCATCTGCCCTGCTGAGTCCAGTGTCTCTTTGTTTCTCCTCCAGCCAGGTCTCCTGGTCTCCCACCCTCCATCTGCCTCCTTTCACTCCTCTCTCGTGGCTTCATGCTGTGCTTCATGGAGTGCAGAACACTTGCTGGATCTTCCTTATACATGTCATTCCTTCTACTCCTCTCTCATCTCCTCTTTCTTGTACCTCCTTCCCTTTCACCTTTCCTTCTCCTTCTCATCTTTCCCTTCTTCATCCTCCCAGTCACCACACCTTTCTTTTCTCCTCTCTCCCCTGTTTCATTTCCTGGTTCCACAGGTAGTTTCTTTGGCAAGCAATAGTGTGATCCATCACTCCCAGTTAAGCCTAGAAAGCATGTGTCACATTGCCAGTAAGGATTTACAGGTTCAGTGACTTTTCTTCCAGAAGCCAGGGAGAGTATGTGTAATCATAGAAATGGTCAAAATATGAGCAGAGTTGTGAAATCGTCTCTATCGTACCTTAATCCTACACGAAAACGAATGTCCCAAGTGTGTGGGAGAAATGGTAATCCTGGCTTTTGTCAGATGGGTGGCTGGCCCGCGTATCGCAAGTCAGCCTCATCCCCTGTCGTGAGTGTGCGGAACGCCACTGTTGTTCTCAGAGTTGTCGCAAATGATATATGGAAATGCCACACTTGTGTGCACCTTTTCTCCTGAGGTAGTTCTGGAAGTTGTCCCTTTTGGAAAGACCAATTTGTAAAACCACTGAAACCTGTTAAATGCTTCCTGGTTCAGGACTTTGTGAGGGGTTTGCCTATGGTACTGCCAAATAGCAGCAGAGACTCTGACTGAACAAATGGAAAATTCAGAGATTAATTTACACGTCTAATGATTTTGATTGAAAACCTCTTAAAACCGGGTGCCAGTTCTGAGGAATATGGCGCCAGCACATGCCCTCCTGTCTCTCCCATCGCATCACTGAATGTAGCCATGAGGCATGGGCAGAGTGCATGGGGTCTGAAAGCTCTGAGCTATAAAAGGGAGCAGGGAAACTGGGAAGGAGACTAGCATCCAAAGTTCCACAAAACCAGTGAGCCTTTACCATTTTTCACCCTCCAGTATCATCTGGCATGTACTCAAAGGTACCCCAAAACCCAGATGCACATACCAACTATGGACTAAAAGAGGTTTCAGAGAAGATCTCCTTCTGGACTGAGGAACAGCAAAATAAATTCCTAAGGGCCAAAATAAACTTTCCTAAGGAAAGTTTGCCTATTTTCATACTTTTTCCTTCTCTTCTGCCGCAACCTCCAGGCAATGTGCTTAGAGAAGTACAGTGATGGCAGTGGGGTCCAGGCAGGCACCCACACCTTGGAGGGAGAGCAGCCCTTCCTCTGGCCAGAGAGCTGTTACTCCAAAGTGCAGGCGTATTGCCACATGTCCCTTTGTGGTCTTCCAGTGCGTTGCCCTGGGTCCAGAGGGAGTCACCAAAATTAGGCATCAGAGCAGGAAAAATGAAAACCAAAATTTCTGGGAGAGGGCCAGGAAGGGAGACCCAAGGAAGCCCAGCAATGGTGGGAAATTCACAAAGAGGAGGGAAATCAAGAGCGCACACATGAACTCATCTTTGATTTGTGCAGATGAAGCTCCAAGCCTAAATAGCACACAGCAGACCTTGAACACTAAGCAGAATGAACCACCAGTTTGGCCCCCAACTCGCCACTAACTGATACACATCAGGGCTTGATACAAATTAAAAATATTTGCCACCCAAGTCAATACTGAAACCGGTATGGGAAGGTGGTCAGGATTTGCAGCTGGAACCTAAACTAGTTAACTCCCTGCTAAAAGAAAACAAGGTTCTTCATAGAATATAGTAAGAGTACAAGTCTTAAACTCAAAGGAAAGAGTCAAAATAGGCTACCTCAAAAGGTCTTAGATGTAGCCATTTGAAGCTACTATGAGAAACATGATCTCAGTAGTAAGAGAAAAGACAAATGAAGGTTTAAGTCTCTATGGGGGGGGGGGAATAGAAGATACAAAGAATCAAGTGAAAATACATATGGGCTGAAAACATACATAGTAACCATGATTTTTTAATTATGTATGTGCTCAGTAGCAGAATGGGTGTGAGAAAAGAATAAGTGAACTTGTAGAAGAATAGTAATTATTGTGTCTGAAAAAAACATTTAAAAAATGAACAGTGCCTGAAAGGGACTCATGGAATAATACCAAAATATCTAACCTCTATGTCATGGGAGTCCCGGATGAATAGGACAAACGTGCATCATCCACTAGGTAGGTTGTGGATGTCATTACTGGAGCAAGGATCAGACCTTACAGACCATGCCCATAACTGTTTATTATCTAATTTTGATCCTAAGTGGATCTCACTTGTTGAAGGGCACAGAGAGCATCTGGCAAAAAGAACATCGGGAGAGAGTGCTGTTCATTAGGACAGACAACTATTAGTTATAATAACAGCAGTTATTTTTGTTGAATATAATCTTAAACTTCCTGCCGAATGGGAAGTATTATTTCTGGTGTGCAAAATGATGAAGGTGGATGTTTACAGTGATAATAAATTTGAACCTCTGTTACTTTTTCCCCCTCTCCTACCCGAATGTCTTTGGTCTAACTTACTGCCCTTTCATATTCAGTTGCCAATAGCCAAGGGCAGGAGCTTAAGCTCACTGTAAAAACCATGATGTGTGAATTCTCCAGGAAAATAGATGGTTCCCTGAAAAGTGACTGATTACACAGTCTTAAGCTCAGATTCAAGTTGGAATCTCACCAGCATGTGACTTTGTACTCTTAAGCAAACGTGTAGAGGAGACTGCTGATTGAAATATAATAGTTTCACCTAAGAAAACACAAACATTAAAATTGGACAAAGTTGGGTATCTTGTGGATCCAGACAAATGAAAATCACAACACAGGAGCTTCCAGCGATGTCTGCGTAGGAACTGAGAGTGTGAGGGGTGCGGAACAAAAAACTTGGGGTGCAGAATAAATGTCTGTGGGGTATAGGGCAAAATGGCCGAGGAACTTGGGCCCGGTAAGATTAAATTCTGGAGATGAATTTGTGGAGCTGCCAGAGATCAATTGGTTGTTAATCGCCTCTGAACGCTATGCCTTGCTTGCCATTGCCATGTTTTATTTACTGTCTTTGCACCTTTTAAGAAAACTTCCCTCTCCTTCCCCTTTTCCTACACACACTTTTTTGAAGAGTAATTATGGGTGGATCTGAGTGAATCCCATAATTCCATGTTTCAGACGCTCCCATGATTTTTATAAGAAATCCATTATATTTTGGACTTCAATAGGGCAACCTTTAAATTTTTTTAAAATTCCGCTACAGCCACTTTCCATTCATAAAGCAATGGTGGACTTTCATGATATATAGTTAATAATATCTTAGCAATTTTATAGCATCTAATTCTGTTGCTTTGCTTCCCTAATTCGTTTCTTGTGCCTATTTCCATTAGCCGGGAGTATTTAGACAAAAGAGAGGAGCAAAGACAAGCAAGAGAAGAAAGGTTTGTATATCTCTTCTTTCCCATTGTAACCAAAATGGCATATGACTTTGCACTCTTAACTAAGCATGCAGAAGAGATTTTTATTGAAATGTAATAACTTTACCTAAGACACCTCAAACCTTGGCATTTTGTAGATTAGTGTCCCGTTACCTCAATTTTCCAGGAAAGTACAGTTAAATTATTTAGTATCGCTGTGGATGTGAAATATGTGTGTCCTTCCAAAAGTCTCCTCTAAATGAACACATGCATTTAACATACTGACGTATGGTGTGTTTTTAATACCCTGCATCTTGCATCTCCACTCCTGAGCCTGGGGTAGTTGCTTCCTGTGTGCTTCTAGGTCACATGACCAGCCAGGTGCTGGGGGGGCTGCTAGGCACCCCTGAGCCTCACTGGCTGTGTGTGATTATGTACTTGTCTTCCCACTTAATTTTGCTCACTTTCTTGATGGCAGGAACCGTGTCTGTCCCAGTGCCCACCACAGTGCTTTTAGCACATAGTAGGTGCTTCAGAAGACTGTGTAGAATAAATGAGCAGATGAACCAAAGACTTTATTTAAAATATTTGAACTGAAAACTAGTTTCATATCGATGGACACATGGCTTGAATTCCGTTGAAAGAGAGACAGGCAATGAATTTAGTGTCTGATAAATTTAGATAGACAACGGATACGGGCAAAATAAACGAGCAAGACAGTTTTACCCCCGCAGCACTGCAGTTGCCTCCTCTACCACCAGGTGGTATGCATGACAAGATGGAAAGGCTGATTTCATCCCAGAGCCAGCTGCGAGTCTAACAATCTGAATTATGCCAATAAAAAGTGGGATTGTGCTGGTTTTTTAAAAGACATCACCAGCTAAATAGATCGGGACAGTCGGAGGCAGGGAAGGGTAGAGACTGACTGTGTTCAATTAGAAAATTAGCTGCTTAGGTCAGCCTCGTAAACAAAACCAGGGCATTGCTTTAAGTCCAACTTTCCATTAGATTACTGCCATCCTAATAACCACTCGTGGCCAGTAAATTTAAAGTGAAGCATGCTGATAAGTAGAAATATCAATGTATTTTTCTAAGGAGTGCATTTTTTTAATTTACATTAGGGGAGGCAACATACACTTTTACTGAAAATGTGATCAAGTTTCCAGTCTTAAGAATCAAATTTTGTTTCTCTTTTTGTAAGTTTTTGACAACTTGACTATGAGGTTATGTCAACACAGGCAAAGTAAAAGCTCTGAGGGTGATGAACTGGCTCAGACTGAGCTCACGGTTTCCCCAAACCATTAAAGACTAGTTCTTTCTGGATATTACTTAGTGATTTTTTCCAAATCAGAGCATCCATTATGCCTGGAAACTTGTGCACAGAAATTTGTCACTCCTCTCTTCTTCTCTCTCAGCCCCAGACACCAGGTCACCCACCTGCCTGGGCCTTCTTAACTGGTGCAAGGGTGAGCTCTCTGTGACGCCCTGTGGGGTGTCCCCTATAGTACACCTGTCTACACACAGGTTTGGGGAAGCAGCAGGGAACTTTTTGGTTTGTAGTGGCCAGTGTTCATGGTTTGCTTTTGAGTTACCTGGTGAACACGGGAGTGAGGAGGCTATGTTTTCCTCCCTATTTGGAAAGCTGTGGGGGCTTCCTGATAAGCCAGGAAATGGTGAGGTTTCCAAGAATAATGGAATTTAGAAAGAGCTGGGGAGAGTGACAGATCAGAGGTAGAAAGCCTTACAGAACTGAGGAAGATGCCTGCTACTAACTCCTCAAGACAGAGCTGAGTAGATTTATTGGGTCCCAGGGCTCTGAGTTGTAACGCGAAGCCTCAGAGAAGAGGCCTGGAGTCACAGCGACGCTGTCGAGGTCTGTGTCATCTGATAAAACAAGAGGAGTGTGGTTTTGCTATTTTGAACCATAATGGTCATCCATCAACATTTGACTTTGATTCATTTCATAGCATCTCATTTCATAATTTCAGGCAAACTGCTTCATTGGCAATGGTGTAGACACAATGAGTTCTGCTGAGTTGCTCTTTTTTAAAAAAAATGTTCATAGAAAGACTATCTGATATCACTCAAAGTGGTGTGCAGGAATAATTAGTAAGAAGTGACAGACATGCAGGCTGGGCACACGGTGGTCGAGTGTTCCTCTGAGGGGATGGCAGCACACGAGAGAACATGCTTTTTAGCCAACAGGGGCTGTGGGGACATTGGGTAAGGGGGAAGTGGGGACCGGGCTAGGATGCATAAACTTGAGCAACGAAGCAGTAAGGGCGGTTCTGACCACCACTTACCAGGGCTGAGGGCACGGAACTTCGGAGGAGCCAGATTTTGGTTAAATGTACGGAGAAGTTCCCAGTAGGCGGGTGGCAGGAAAAGTCCTTACTAGGTTGATAGAAGCAGGGTTCTGTAGCGCCCTGCGGCCACAGGCTGCGTCTGCACGCTTCTTTGGCCAGCAGTGCCAGCCTGCCCCTTGCGCCCGGGGGAGGTGTTGAGGTCATCACCGAAGTGTGTGCTTCGCGAGGATGGGTTTTGTGTGGGTATTTATTTTCAAATCTCTAGTGCAACCGTAGCCCTTAGCTCGTGGCAGGTACTTGACAAATGTGCAATAGAATGAAAAACAGATGAAGCGGCAGAGGTGCCAGTGTTGAGACGAAGGTGGCAAAGGTGAAGTCTCTTACTGGGGCTGTGCTTTGTGGATAGAAATCCCAGTGCCCTGGGAGGCTCTCTCAGTCTGTCGTTTGGGGGCTGTGTCACAAGGCCGCAGAGGCAGGTGACTGTCACTTCACGCGCTGTTGGAGTCTTGGGATCAGGTCCACATTGGGCCCGTAAGTGTCGGGTGGCACTTCCCGGCACTCTGAGGGTGACCGCTTCTCCCCAGTGCCCACCAGAGGTTGACATGGGGCGATACAGCCCTAAATGCCAGATGTGCTGGCTCTTCCCAGCAGCCCGTCCACCCCCCCTCTCCAGCGCCTTTTTAATTATGACTCTGGACTTTCAGGCCTGCATTCACCACCATTTGCTAACATCTTTTAATAGTGGCAAAATGCACATAACAAAAAGTTTACCAGTTGAGCCATTTTTAATTTGCCATATCGTCCGGTAGTGCTGGATTCACTCATTGCACAGCCAAGCTCCAGCTCTCTGTCTGTTAAAGTGAAGTTTTCTATCCAGCAAACAAGCGCCCGTGTCCCCTCCCTGCCCTTCGTGTTTATCACACCAACATGCTCAGGATACTTCAGCTGAAACCCTTGCCTCTCGCCATGTCTCAAAGATTCTTGAGGATGGCATCTTTGGGCCCGAGGGAACACACAGGAAGAGCCTTTGAGTCATATTTGTCCAGACTCTGGGATGAGCAGCCTCTGGAGTTTCCAAGAAAAGGGCTTATGCCTTTAGTGTCCAGTACACGCCTGCTACCGGGCGGGGCCTGGAGAGGCCAGTACCAGGGGCAGGTAGCTGAAATGAAGCTCATACAGGGGTGTCCTCCTGGCCTGAGGCCTTTCATTCAAGGCTGGGCTTCCTCCCGGACTGCAGCCTTCTGATACTGTGGAGCCCCGCTTCCGCCTGTGGACTCCCATTGTCTGGACCTGGGCAGGTAACGCCTCACCTCCCCAAACCCCTGCCACAGAAGGCGACACGGGTACCCATGATCTCCCCTTGGATTCATAACATTCTTGGTCTTATTTGCCCCCATCTCCTTAATTTTTTTTTAAAGATTGATTTATTTATGCATTCAAGAGCTGGGGTACAGGCCAGAGGCGTGGGAGGTGAGAGGAGTCACTAGAGACAGAGCAGGTAGCAGAACGGGCAGATGGACTGAAACACACTGCTGAGGGGAGCAGCGGGCGAGTCAGGAGAGGTCTGCTGCGCCATGTGGGTCCCTTCCCTGGCTGGGGATCGAACTCGCATTGCTGTGCCGCAGATGCTTCACAGTGGGGCACTCAATCTGCTGCGCCACCAGAGAGGCCCTCCTTTATTTTTTTTAACCCTTTTTTAAAAAAATTATATATATTTTACATTATTTTTCATTTTTGTACAGTGTCTATTTCTCATCCCCATGAAATTCCCATCACCAGTTCACCCGTGCACCATCACCACAGTCCCTTGTGCTCTTCCCACCCATTTTGTTCCTTCTCCCTCCCATCCCCTAGGGAGTGCCTCAGATTTATACTTGTCCGTTGATATCGATTTTTAATTTATTGTAATTCATTTTTTTCCTTTGTCCCATATTTGCTTCATCTACATTCCTCCTATAAGTGAAACCATCCAGTATTTTTTCCTTTTCTTTCTGGCTTATTTCACTGAGCATAATCCCTTATAGCTCCATCCATGTTGCTGCAAATTGCACGAGTTTATCTTTTTTGATTGCCGCATAATACTCCAGTGTGCGCGTGTGTATACACATATATATATACACCACATCTTCTTGGTTCAGTCATCCATTTTGGGGCATTTGTGTTGTTTCCTTAGCTTACCTATTGTGAAAAGTGCCGCAATAAACAGGTATGCAGGTGTCCTTTTAAATTACTGTTTTTGTGTCCTTTGGATAAATTCCTAGGAGTGGAATTGCTGGATCATATAGGAGCTCCATTTTTAGAAGTTTGAGGAACCTCCCCATCTCCTTTAAACATGCCTCTTCCTAGGCTCCACCTCTGCCTTTGAGCTCACTCTCTTCCAAGATTGCTTTCCCTTTCTTGCTGGTCTGGATAAGCTCAGAAATACCTTTCTTTTGTTACCTCTCCTACGTTTTGAGAAGTGACTGGAGTCCAGAGTTTTTAAGCCCACCTCTCTGCATGTCACTCCACCCTGGAATGGCGAGGCCGCTGCTGCTAGAGCTAAGCCTTTTACCAGAAGCTTCACCTTGTAAGGACGCTCACTCCCAAGAGAGTGAAGCAGGTGCTCGGCCTTCCTCTGCTCTGAAGCTGGGTGCTGCTTTTGCAGGTTTCTCTATGTACGCCTTGCCTGTGTCCCACCGACCAACCATGCAGGGCACCATGGGAAAGAACAAAGACCGGTAATCTTCCTGTTCTCAAAAACCCTATTATCTGCTTGTTGAAAACAGACATCCACATGTGAAAAGATGACTAAATGTGCCAGGCAGTAAATGTAAAATGCCATCTGAGTTGAATGGACTACATATCCGACATGAGTTCAGAGGCAAGGCCACGATCACTTCCAGCTGTGGTGGTCAAGGTGGGCCTCACAGGGAGGCCTGCAGAGAGCTGGAACCGCAGGGTGAGCTGCCTGTGGACCAGCAGGGAGAAGGGGCACCCGTGGTAGATGTGGGAGCCACGCCCACTTAAGGCTAGATGAAGACGTGCGTGCCTTGTCAGTGCATTCTTCTTCAAGGTCTTATATGCCTGCTCTGCCTTTGTTATAATGGGTGGATTAGGAAGGGGAGTTGGTGGGGTGATGTGGTATGTCAGAACTGGGGGCTTGCCCATTGGAGGGACTGAAGCAATGACTCCAGCTGGATGGGAGTGAGGGTCTTGAATTAGCGGCTTCAGAGTTTAGTGGTGGGTAACATAGACAGAAACCTGCTACAGCTGAATTTATAAGTTTATTTCTGAGCAAATAATGGTGGGTAAAATTAGCAGACATCTGGAAGAGGCACATATTTCAAAGTTATTTTGGTCTGATCTATAAAGCGCACTATGAGGAATATGATTGGTAGCTGGTCTTAATAAACAGTTAGTGGGTTTCTGCCTGCCTGAAATGCAAAACAGATGTATCTTTGTTCTTTTAAACTGACTTTGATGAATAAACTATATGTGACGTCAGGTCCAAGCTATTGGATGTCTGAGTCCGACTCAGAAATATTTTAGAATATAAAAAAGTTTCCATGGTCGACACCGAGAGAACAAAGTGAATTCCAGGCGCATTGCCGTTCGCATTGAAGCAGGTTCAGAAATTCAGAGAGGCCTTCATCCAACAACCCCTTTTGGTATTTGGGGGGCATTGTTTCTCTCTGCTGCACCCTCCCATTTCACAGCTGTGAGCTCTGAAGGCGTGTGGTTTTCAGCTGTCAGAGCTGGGGCTTTTGGATGGCCGTTATTGCTGTTTTGCTTGTTTATACGAATGTTTTCTAAAACAGCAGACTAGGATTCTGCGGTAGTGACCCAGGATCTGCAGACTGTGTGATGTTGCCATTTCCCCCAATTTGTTTGGTTATGAGTGATGCGGGATTTTTAATCATTAGTGTCTTGGCGTGGCTGGGTGTTTTTGGCAGACTGGCCCTCCAGCCAGCTCGGAGCTGCGCTCTGTACTGCAGGAAACCAGCTCCCTCTGCAGGTGTTTCATCCATAAACAAGCTTCGGCCACGGGCTCCTCTTTCTTTTTACGGAAACCCTCTGGAATTTAACTTGCAGATACAAATACTTGGAGCAGTTGGCAGCTGACGCTCATGAGAAGGAACCGAGAAGCCGGACTGTGAGCCGGGGCAGAGCTGACCTCTCCTTGGACCTGACCTCACCCGCAGCCCCTGCCTCCTCCGCCCCTCTGAGCCGAAGCCCTTCGTCTCCAGACTCCCAGGAGGCTCTCAGGGTAGCATCCTCCTCCCCCGGAACATCTCAGCGTCCCCAAGGTGAGTGCTGGCAGACAGAGCAACAGCTGATGGGCTAATTAGCATCAGTGGAGCTGCTTCTGGGAGTGGTGACTATTCTACCTGCCAACCAAGACCAGAAGGCAAACAGGGCTAAGTTACAGGGCGATTAATCTGGGCTGCTACTAGGAGGTCAGATGTCTTCAGATCCGCTTATATTAAAGCAGAACTATTTGTAAAGATGGTCAATGCATTATCCTCGAAGTGGGGGAATATTGCAAATGAGACTTACATGAAATCGAATCCTAAGTCACAGGCTAGTAACTTAATAGTCTGTAAGTTGGACATTATTTTTTTGGAACTGCCCAAAAGAGTGACCACTTTTGCACGTTCTCACCCTAGGGATTGTCAGTCTGGTTATATTAAACCAATGGAGAGTCACATTAAAGCAAGCCAAGAAAAAATTGTGGACCTAGTGAAAACAGAAGTTAATATCGAAGAAGAAAAAAGTTGAAAATGCTAAAGATTCCTGGCACGTGCTGTGGCTGTGGGTGTAGATGCTTGTGTGCAGACAGACGGGCCCTCCCTGCAGAAATCTCGTGTCATCTTTATTTGGAGAAAAGCAATGATATTGTACTTTGCAGCCTTGCAGCATCCACTGTTTTCTTGCAATTAAGTCCATTTTCTTTCGCATTGGCAGAGAGGATGCTTCTGGCGCACGGGTGCTTAACAAACAATGCGTGTCGGTTCACTCTGTAGCTGGAGCCATTTGTTAATGGAGAGTTCTGACTTGCAGCCTGATGTAGTCTTAGCCATATGACGACAACGGAGATACTAAACTTTTAACTCTAGGAAGGTTGACTAAATATGGTGTAAAGTTTAACTTAAACAAGACAGGACCCCGTGACCTCAGCAGAACTGGATGTAACGGAATAATCTAGTCTGTTCAGTTCCTTGCTGGCTCTCCCAGATTCAGGAGAGCCTTGGGGCTCGTTCTCAGGAGCAGGCTGGCTCTGCCACAGCTTTCCATCCCGTCCAGTTACTCCTGGTCCCTGAGCCAGGGGAGACTGTCTTAGGCAGATGGCTCCGTCACAGATGAGTAATGTCGGTCTTAAAATATTGAGACTCTGAGAATCAGGAAAACAGACTGCTTCAGCCATTGCCCTGTGCTTTCCAAAGCGGGCCTGGTAGCACTGCTTGATCTAAACTGTGGTATTTCCAGAGGCAGTATGAAAAATATTCCCCTGCAACATTGTGGTCTAGCACTTAATCTTGGGACTTTTAACTCTTGGAGCTGTACCTCTAACACTTTACAGGATGGTTGTCTAAACTGCAAAATACAGAACTAAGAGGGAGTTGTCACTATGTATAAATATCCCCTGCCCCAAAGTTTTGAAATCTACTTGATGTTTATGGCAAAAAGACATACATTTTGTCTAATCAGACTTGAGGCCTGTCTATCTAATTAAAAATATGGAATATTTTAAACCTCAGTAGAACACAGAAAATGGTTATTTTGTGAATTCACAATATGTACTTGGGAAACTAGTTACTTCAGTATGCTTTCAGGTAGGCAAATATATCAAATGTTATTTTCTCTACGGAACAGGGATCAATAGAGACCGAGAGAATGCTTGAAATCGTGCAAAAAGTGACATCTGAAAAAGAAATGCCCGAAAAGGGCTTGATATTAGACATAATTACAAATTTATAAGATACCATTGTATCTTTGCTTTGTCCTGGTGGAGGAGGGGGGTGCCAGGAAAAGCGCTGGCTCTTGTGGAGTCTAGATGAATAGATGAGCTGCCCATCATGTATTAAGTAATTACCCAAATCAGTTGGAAGCAAGTTCGCTTCCTTCTCCTTGTGCATAAAGTAATGAATTGACAACTGGAAATCGCAGGCGTACAAGAAGTCCCCCAAAAGTACTTCTGAGACTTACTTCTGATTTGGGGATCTCTGGCCTTAGGAGGGAAACACACAGTTGGTATGACTAAAAGGTTGTTCTCAGCTTAGTTTATTCTTCTTTGAAACATTCTACTAGCATCCAATTAATAGTCTATTTTTATCAGGTCTCACTTTCAAATGTTCAAAGTAATTTTTTGCCTATCCTTAACATTTACATTATCCTAACAGCTGGAGGAAGAATAAATATAATCACATCCAGATGTTCTGCACCAAACACCTGGCATTATGTGGTTCAAACACGCCAGGGTTGACCTGCGTTTTCATTCTTTCTCCTTGTGGAATTGGGATAATCACATTTCTGGGTACTGTGCCCCTTCTTCCCAAATGCTACTGTTTAATAGCTTGTTGGCAAATTGAGTCTGTAAGGGAGGTGCTCTTCTCCATATTTTAATGAGGTTCAAACAGATGGGGAGATTTGCTTCAGGTCTTGTTGGCACCACTCCCCAAGAAGGCCCCAGTGTTTTGACTCCCACCCCGCCATGGCGCAGGCATCCTGTAGCACAGAACCCGCGGGCATGTTCTCATTACACCTCGCCAGCCCCTGGTTTACTGCCTCCCTAGTATCTGCAAAAAGTGTGACCTACGTTTTAGAACTACATATTTGCCCACCTCCAATAAAAAATGAATATTTGATATTGAATTGTAAACCTTAAGAGTACAGGTCACTCTGGGTTCTTCTATTAAAATTCCTTACTCGGATTCTGGAGAACTTTTAATAGCAGAAGATGTGAAAACATTCAATACTACTTTACCTTTTCCTTACAAAATACACTTAAAAATGGCGGGGGAGGGGGGTGATGACTGAGAAAAAAAAAAAAAGGAAAGGAAGAAAAACAATGGCCTTACGTGCCATCTAGTGAGATTTTTTAGCCAAAAACTATCCAGCTAAGTCTGCTGTAATTTTTGTATAAATTATGGCACTACCCCCCACCAAGTCAATGTGTGCTTGAATTCTTTTTCCATCTGGCCCTCTTGTGGCTCACTGCAGATGTTTGGGTCCCAATGCTGCCTAGACTTAGTGGTGATGGTCTGAATGTTTTTCCTCTGTGAGAAACCACCAGTCCAAGTAAGGAACAGACATATACATGTGTTCTCATTTGCACTGTGCTGTAATTAATGGAGACAATCAAACCCAAATTTAGGCAAACATGGAAGGGCCTCCCTTGCCATCTATTGCTTAAATTATCCTTCCCTTATTTTCTCTGAGTCCTGGTAGGATACATCAGGATCTCTCTGTAAAAAGTGTATTTTCTATTCTGCTAAGGGACTCATAGGTGACCCTGGGAATAAATGAGCTATTCTCACTAATCAGAGAAAAAGGTGGACTGTTCCTGTGGGGATGGAGAGCTTGGACATGACTCTTAAGAAAGGTGCCTGAGGATTAAAGATACTAATCTGTGTACTGGCCAGGGAAGTGAATATAACAGGGCAACCCGTTATCCCAGTAGGTGTCAGAGACTTTGTTTCATGGAAACAAAGCGGAGTAAACCAGTTGTCTCAAAATCAGATGGTGATGGTATCCTGGGGCTGAACTGCCTTTCCTGAAATCTAGAACAATGATCCTTCCTCGCTCCCTGGCTCATACACTGAAGCCCTTTTGAGGTTCGATGAGGATAAATAACCATTCCCAGTAAAAGGAAACTGCTGTCAGGAGGTAACAAGTGGCTTTCACCCACTAACGTAGCCATGAAACACACAAATGACTAGATTCATTTTCTGGTTTTTAGCTCAGTAATCTCCATATTGCACACACAAAATAATGCCTTAGGGAGACATTTGAAAATTTTACCATGCTATGTTAATTTTAGGTCAAAGAATAACACGTTTAATAGTGATTATCTTTCTACCCAATTGGATTCATGCTAATTCAAACACCTCATTTTCGGCCCTGGGGATAGATAAGATGGCAGAGATGGTGATGGCCTACACACCAGCATTCCCCTGGAGGTATCTACTGAGATTATTGATATGGCATATTGATATTTTCTCTCACATGCCCAAGCATTTACAGTACTGGTCAATGTGACAGTTCCTCTAGCCTCCTCATGCTGAAGGCAGGAAATAATTATTGACATATAGTTATGTCATCAAATGTTCCACTAATTTAAATGAATAATCATGCTTCACGTGTGCATCACTCATCATCGTGGTGACTGTCACTGGCCATTGAGCATCTCTGTCACCTTTGAGTCTCCTTCAGGTGCAGACATCTTCTAGGTTACCGAATCCAACTGGCAGAAATCAGAAACATCTGGTACCCGATTTCCAGCTGGCACAGTAGCAGTGGAATATCATCAATCACCAGCCTAACGCACGCTGGTTCCCTTGCATAAAGCTTTTGGACACCTCTGGTCCATTGTGTCATGAATTGGCAAGAAAGTAGATTCCCTGTGGTTCTGTGATCGTAGCTGCCCCACCTCCCCAGCCCTCACCTGGCTGCTGTTACTTGATGCCATTCGGTCAATTGGACAAAATCTGTCAGGAGCGCTCCCCAGCTAGATGTTTGCCAAGCCTTTGCCTGCTACACCTGCCATGGACCTTTTTTAAGACGTTGAAAATCATTGCATTTTTCTGCCTTGATACTTGTCAGTCTCTAAAAATAGAGGAAAGCAAAACTCTTCCCTTCTTCTTTCCATAGAGAATGGTAGTTGCCTATCATGTGTTTTCTTGTACCATATTTTAAAGTAATAGTCTTGAGTCCCTTTGGCGTAGAAAAAGTATGACTGGAACTTCAATGTACTTAGGTAAAGACAAGGCACAGAATGACCTCTGGGGAGGCTGAAAGAAGGGTATTATGTGACCAACGTGATCATTTCTTAGGCAGCATAGCATGAAAAACTGTGAAGAACCTGAGACTTCACCCTACTTTAAGTTAGTGAGTTAGCCTGCCACAGTTTGATGGATGTTATACAGGGAGAAAACTCGGGGGCCAGGATAAATGATTTCATGCCTTACAGCAGTACTAGTAGCTACACTATCATGTCCCCACATCGGAGTTTCCATAAGTAAATGTGAAGCTCCCCAAGTCTGCTCATACCCTGAGAGGTACCCTGAGCTCTAGGACCCCAAATGTTTTACAATGGACAAAGCGTGTCTTTCCATTCATCCTAGAGGGTGCGAGACTCTTGATCAGAGTAGATACTAAACCAACCAATCATTTGCTCCATAGAGAGCTCCTCTCTGTCTTCCAAGGCTGTTTGCTACGCACACATCCTTAGAAAGGTGGTCCATAACAAATGTTATCGGAGTCTAGGCCGCAAGACTGCAGATACATGAGAGACCGAGGAGAATGCTTTCCGAGCACTGGATGACAATGGTTTTCAACCCATCTTGATAATCAAATATGCATCCTGAAAAAGAAAGTATCAGGAGCTTCAAAACTCTGTCTGGAGGGAGCCGGCTGTGGGAGGAACAAGCTTGTCTGCAGCAAGAGATGCTAACAGGGCGTCTGGAAAGACATCAGTGCTTTTCACCCCAGGCTGGAACATGAGCTAAATGCTTCCTGGTGTGCTCAGGAGGTCTCCACCTGCAGGGACAATGAGCATTCTGCAGTCAGTGCAATGCTTTGTGTTTCCAAATTTCCATAGCCAGTGACTGAGAACCGAGGAATGGCAAAGAAGCTTTGTTTGCTTCTAGTACCCTTATCGGTGGTAGGACTAGGTCACCCTCCCCATCTCCGCCACTCCTCTTTGCCCTCCAGCAGCCCTTGCTTCCGACCCCGACCCCTCCCTTTCTCCTACCAAGCCCCATAAGGTACAAGCTGATGTACAAAATGATGGAGTGCCTGCAGTGTGACAAGATAATCACATACAGGTTTCCCAGTTCCTAAAAGTATGATTTTTTTTCCAGGAGATTCCCTGCACTCATATACCTTGGAATGTGTCTTAGCTGCTTCTGACCATGGTGTGAATCTAGGAGGTTCCACTAGCTTTTGGTTGACTTTCTAGATCCAGTGACTCTGGATTCCTATGTATCCTCCAGATTTGACATTTTACATTCATGTCTTCAACTTATTTTTTTGTATCTCTCTGACTCTTCACCTGACTGTCCCCCAAACTGTCAGGTTTTTCCAAGGTTCACTAGCAGCCCTCTATTTTCATACTGTATCCTCTGGGCTGTATGCTCCCACCCCCATCTGTGATTTAATGACCTCCCATGTGCTGAAAACTGCCAAGTGTTCAGATCCAACCTTGGCCTTTTTGAGCTTGGGTTTGTGGATATGGCCTCTTTAGATATCACCATCAGACACTTCAACTTAACAGGTGCTAGTCAGGGGCTTTCAGATGGAAGGTGGCACCCATCTCTCACCTATAAAATCCTACCCCAAACCTGCTCACCTTCTACTTCATGTCTAGTTAAAACCATCTCTCTTTTTTGCATAGAGAAACTGGGGTACAGGTCAGAGGTGCAGGGGATGAGAGGATTCACCAGAGACAGAGTGGGGAGCAGAACAGACAGATTTACTGAACTATACCGCTAAGGGTAATAGGAAAGGAGAGGTCTAATGCACCATTTGTGGGTCAGCTCCCAGGTCAGGTATTGAACTCAGACAGAAGTGGTGATAGCACTGAGACTTAACCCCTAGGCCACCAGGGAGGACAAAAACCATCTCTCTTGGTTCATTATATGGGAACATGTACCTTGTGGCTCCTCTCTCAGTGTTCACATATCCAACACCAAGTGTGTTTGTGTTCCTTTCCCTAAATCAGTCCAATTCCATCTCCTCATCACCAGTGCCTTGGTGCTGGACTTAACCATCTCTGAATTGGATTATTTCAATAGTGTTAAATGGATTTGACCACTTCTTCCAGGTTCCTTTCAGCAACTCAACAAAAATATTTCATATGTATGTCTTGTTTTTAAGATTCTCTTGGAGCTCTTTATTATCTATGGCATAAAGCTAAGCTCTTAGGTGTCATTCAAGACTCTTGGTTATCCAGTCCCTGGCAGGTCTTTTACTGTCACAACCAGCACCCACACGTTATGCTTCATTCCCACCAAATTGCTACTCAGTACCTGAAACCACATTCTCTTGGGTGTGCCTCTGGGTGTGCTCCCTTCCATTGGGTGCCCATTGGACTTATCCACCTACCCAAAGCATCTTCTCTTCCCAAAATGCTGCTTGAATTTCCCTTTTGTGTGTCCCTTATATCTTGTGTGTAACTGGCATGCAGGCTTATCTTGCAGGGCTTATGTTTATATGTAATAAATGGTCCCCCTTACTCAAAGGAGGACGCCTGCCGGTGCTCACCTTTGTCATCTGTCAATGCTTGTAGCAGAAGAGTTGCTCAGTAAATGTTCTATGAGCTAATGAATGAGCCAACAACTTGGAAAAAAAGAGGACACATCAATCTATTTTCCCTGTGCCCAGGCCAGGATGGAGAGTATATCTTTGACCCTAAAGGTTGCTCTGAAAATACTGAAGAAATGTTGGTAGCCAATGTAAATAGAAGGCTTTTACAGAGCGTTGCCACATTGGGCCACTTCTTTCTGAGAAGCTAACTCTAAAAGAGAGACTGATTCTTGACTAACTGATAGTCAAGGTATTTATTCAACCACATTTAAAACTACTCAGTATTCTAAATGAATTATTCCATTTCCTTCTGAATGAGTACAGTAAACTGAGTTGCTGACCAAGTGAAAAGCCACATCTGTCAGTGACTAGTTGCAAGTGACGAGGCAGTAATGTTTTGGGGTAAAAATTTAAAAGTGGGATTTCTAGTCACCTCCTCCCCCATCATGATTCTATTGAAAGGAAACAGTATCTAATTTAGATCTGGTTGTTTTGACCTTATAATATCTCTTGGCTATGATTTAGTCCACGTTAGCCTAAAAAATATTTTAGGGAAGATTTTTTTTATGTCTGACTTCCTTGTACTTACCACAGAGTCTGTCACGTGTGAGGTCTCAATAAGTATTTATGGAATGAATGAGTTTTGCTACTAATCACCCACAACATCAAATTAAAAGTAACTACATCTTGCTAAGCCTGCTAGGTGTTGTTATGCAGACTACCCTTTCTAGTGCTAGGGTATCCTTCCAAAATAACAGATTTTGTCTTGAAGTTGATGATATTTGTGTCTGGGATTTGACAGAGCTAGCAGTGCTGTTGAAATGCACTGCCAGTTTATCATTAGATGATGTCTTCATCCTTGAGGAGACTTGTCTGCCTTTCACTGTTGTAAGAAAATGGGCATGTGGCCCCACCAGTCCTCCTGAAGCCAGGCATTGTAGTCGATCCCAGTTAATACTGTCGGAATCAAGAAAAGACCCATCTAGATGAGTTGCGAAGAGAAATTAATCAAGCTCAAATGAGTCTTCATATTGGTGGTTGATGTTTGGGTTCTTGTGGTTCAAGTTCAAGATAATGATACAGTGATAAATGATACAATCTTGAATTCATTTTCAAGGTCTGTGTTTAGTGTGAAATAGAATCTATATAGTAACCAGCATCAGACTGATTATACCTGAAACTGGATTCTTTGTTGTACTCTATTATAGTACAATGGAGTTACATACATGTCGAGCCAAGTGAAATTACTGACAAGCATAATCTTCGGGGCAAAAAGGAGTGGAAATTATAGTGTTGATTTGTAATACACAGTTCTTGTTATTCTGCCCAGTGTTCAACCTGGATCTGTGTCCTCCTGTGAGCAAGGCATTAGGGTCATGGGACAGGTTTTTTTCTTGATCCATTCCTGCTCCCCATGTGCTTCTTGTAGAATGAATGTCTTACTGCATCAAATGTGATTTTACAGTTTAAGTGTATTTATGTTTGGATGGCCCATGACTGCAAGTCTGCTATTTCTTACATTACAACATTTCACTGAAGATAAAGGAAAACCTTAATTGATGGAACTATAAAAGTGGGTAGTAGTTCTATAAAGTAGCACCTTCTAAAGGGACTTTTGAGGGTAGTTTTGGTGATATAAAATTTTCATCTTAAGAACTTACTTAAGCCCAAATCTATTTGGATAATATAGCTCTGAATTTTTTTCTTCTGCATTTATGGATTTTTTTTTAAGTGAAGTACCATTGTGTTATAACATTAGAGGTCAGTTGTATAATGAAGAATAGACCTGAACTTTTAGCAGTGAACATAATGTAGCATATACAGATGTTGATTCATAGCTCTGAATTTTCAGGACAGACTCATGTTTAATTTTGAAAGCATGCAAACACATTAGATGATTAAGTGTTTTGCAAGTGCTAAGGTATTTCTTTTTTATAGCTTGAGTAAGCTAAGTGTGTGTCTGTCCTAATGAAATGGTTTCAGAGATCAGTGATTCCCAACCAGGGGTAATTGCCAGGGACATCTGGCAGTGTCTGAAGTCATGTTAGTGTGTCACCTGGAGAGAAGGTTCTACAGAGCCTCTAGTGGGTAGAAGCCAGCGTGCTGCTAGCATGCTACTACAGTGCCTGGCCCAGTCTCTTCCCCTCCCCGAGGAAGGTATTGTCCAACTTCAAATATTCTCAGTATAGAGGCTGAGAAACACAGCTCTGGAGTGAAGCTGAGTGCACAGCTTAGCAAGAACTGGCCCAATACCAAAGGCAAAATCTTTAGAATTTTCGAAGTTGTGAGCTTTTTCTCTTGGGACCTTTTTCACATTTATGTGATTAAGCCACAAGTTTAAAGTCGATGGTATTAGTTATGAGCTCTAAACTGGGGAGGTCTTTGGAATCTACACAGTTTGGAGGAATTATTATAGAACTGGCTGGCTCTGCCCTTTATTTCATAAGTCCTGCCAGAAAGCCAAGCCCTGGCCAAGGCATTGAACCCCCATCACAGATTGAAATCAATCGAAGCCACCCAAAGACTTAATACGTTCAGATCTTTCTACCAGCAATTTATCTCTTCAAAGAAAAATTGCATGACAAGAGATTCCAGTTGGACACTGTGGACTCAGCTGTTGAGAAACTGATGAAAACAGAATTGGAATATTTCATGCCCACAGTATGTTTTGTTTGGGCCTTTGGGGGGGATGATTATATACTTTTCCACCGACGGCATAGCATCACAATTTATAGCCCAAGCTTTTCAGTCGGGCTAATAGAGATTCAACCCCCAGCTTTGTTAGCATATGACAGGCTCTCCTTGTGGGGAGGTTCTGGAAGTATCCCGGTGAGCACTCAGAGGGTGCCCAGCAAAGGAACTGTTTGCAAAGGTGTGGTGAGGGAATGGGCCATCAGAGGCAGGGGAAGCCCTGACACTTGCAACAGTCAGTGAGAAACTGTCAGCACTGCCCGAACCTCCAGACCTGGCTTGGCAGAGGGCCAGGACTTGGTGAGAGCTGCAGCCTTGGAGAGCCCACGGGACAGAAACAGAGGCCTTAAGACTTCCCCAAACTGTGGCCACACAAGAAAAAGTCAGGGACAAAAAGACCCACCAGGAGCCCGCCCAGCGGGGAGGGAGCGAATGCAAACAGAACAGGTGCACTCAGAGAGATCAGCCTCACAGGACACAGACTAAAGAATGCGTCTGGGGGAGCAGCCAACCCATCCCCCATCCCCATGTGGCCCCGGAGAAGTCCCTTAGTCTCTCCGCGCATTTCCTCGGCTCTTGGGTGGTGCCTTCGTCTTCATGCGGTGGGTGTGAGAACTGAAGAGTGATGTGCATGTGCCCTGGACTGCACTGCATGCAGAAGGGACTCAATAGAGAGGAACTTTTCTTTTTGCTTTCCTGAAGGACAAGCAGGGCTGATGGCTAGTGAGAGTTCGGAGACCAGATAGGGAGTTGCTGCTGGGCTCTGGGAGGGACATAGAACTTGCTGGTGTTGGTCGAAGTCTGCTGTGGCTGACTTGGCACCTGGGCGAGCTGGCCCAAACCCTCACGGCCTGCTCTTTCCTCAGCTCTCTCCGATTTTGGGGATCTGCGGGAGAAAGCAGCGGTGACTCTCAGTGGATCACCTCTCTGTTCGCTTTCCTGTGGTTCTCACGTTGGTAGGTCCCACTTGGGCACCCCCATTGCTCTGTCCTGCAACCCTATTCCCTCTGGCTAAAGGATTCCCTTGAGTGACCATGTTCTGCCTGTGGGTCCACCCCACCCAATGTGATGAGCAGGGCCCTGTCCTTTCCTCCTGAATGATCCATGGCCCACGCCCTTTTATCCCTTCTGTATCGTGTAACTATGCATTGCCGTATCTTCTTATGGCGTTTAATTTTGCTTTTTTTGATTTTTTTTCTCCTCTCTTATACTGTCCCCTTCCAACCTTAAACTTCAGTCTAAGGCCTCTAAATCAGGTCAGCGCAGATTCCAGCCAATGCATTTTTCTGGCCTTTGCTAAGTGCGATTGGCAATGCCAAGATCCCATCAGTCTGCCCCAGGACGTGCTCCAGGAAGACAGATCCCAGATTAGATGCCTTTTTTGTTGCCAGGCGTCTCTTTCCGTGTCCTCTTATTCCAGACTCCCACCTTGGGGAGAAGGGCCATGGAGGCACCTGGCCAAGTCATTCCTGCTGCTTCTCCCCCATCTCCGCCCCTCCCCACTCCCGAGATGTGGTTGGGTCTCAGAGTCCTGCCTCTGGTCAAGGCGACAGGCATGGCGGGTGGGTGGCTGTGGCCAAGAGTGGGGACAGCCTGGCAGCTGCTGGCTTGTGGGTTTGGCTTCGCATGGTCCTGCTGAGCCCACCTCAGAGATGCGCCGGCGGGTCTTCATAGGCATGTGCTTGAGCTGGGAGCCCGCTGCCCTGCCCTCATTTCCTGTCCACTGGGCTTTCTGAAGTCCGTGAGGACCTTCTCCATGGAGGCGGCCGTGGGGTTGGTGGCAGTTCCTGTGCCGTGCTTAGGAGCAACCCGCACGGGCCTGCAGCCCTGCCCACCCGGGCCCTCCAGTGTTAACGCAGCACCGCCCCAGCGACTGTCCGGCTGGAGGCGTCCTCCCGTGGCTGGAGACGTCCTCCCGTGGCTGGAGACGTCCTCCCGTGGCTCGAATCTCATGTGTTCTTTGAGGATCACTGCTCTTTTATTTTCTTCTCCTGAACCCCACTACCTGGCACCCACTGCTTCCTCCTCCGTCTCTTTGCCAGCATGATTTGCTTTCTGGATTGTTCACGCCACACCAGCTGGGAGCCCCAGCCCTCACGCCCCGCCCCTCCCCCAAGCTGTCCAGCAGGAATTGGTCTCGCCTGTGGCATGCACTTGGCCTCTGTAGGGGGAGCAGTGGTCATGTCCTCGGGGGAAAGTTCCAGGACCTTCCCATACAGCCCCGTTGCCTCAATTCCTGATGCCACTTTGGTTTCCTCTCCTGCGCCCTGTGCTCCAGATCTCTGCACGTGCTTTGCTTTCTGCCCAGAAGGTTCTCCACCATAGTCCCCTCTTCTAACTCCTTTTCATCAGGAGTCGCTGTCATTTGGGCACAGAGTTGTACCCCTCCCAGGCACTGCCGAAGACTCTGGGCACGGCCTCCAGGGCACAGACCAGCTCACAGGACAGCACCAGGCTTGCATGTCTCTCGGGAGCGTCGGGTGGGGGCGGAGGAGCTGGGTTTCTGTGTCCAGCGTGGGAGGCCCGCTCACCTTTGCCCTCAGAGGCTCTGCGGGAGGTGGGGGACCCCGACTCCTTTGCGACCGGCACCACGAGAGCTGGCTCCAGCTCCAGCGTGTCTCTGTAGATGCCCTTGTTGGGTCAGAGAATGGCACAGTAAATACCAGGGCTAGCCATGGGGGAGGCGGTGAGCAGCTTGTTCCTGTCTTGACAGATGTCTCAGCTCCCTTTAGAATTCTCCCTGCGGGCTCTCACTTTCTATCTCCTGGGCACATGGCAAGGGGAAATGTGCTTCTTCCCTGTGTCTGCCCAGAGGGCAGCAGACCATAGCTTGGGGCAGCAACTCAAAAGGAACGGTTGTTTCGGGAGGGCGTGCTGGCTGGGGTAGGTGTTGACAAGGGGGTGGTCCTGATGACAGTGGGAAAGAGGAGCAGAAATGTTCTGGAACTTAGCATGGAGTCTCAGGACCGTCCTGGGGATGGGTGAGAACTCTGAGCAGATGCTGGCCCTGGACCATGCTGATGCTCTTGGACATGAGAGGCCGGCAAGCTCTCGGCCCTCAGCAGTCTTTTGCCCTGGCCATTCATGGTTTGATTTAGACAGGAGGAGAGGCTTCTGCCAGGCCACATCCCGCATGACCACCCCGTGGATGGGACTTATGTCCTGCGTCCCTGTCCAGGTGGTGGATCCTCTGAAAGCCAGGCTGCGTGTTAGGCAGCCAGGCTGGCGCTCGTGATTGGGGTGATTGGGAATGAGCAGTTTGTGACCTTGCCCTCATCGCCCTCGTCACTGTGCTGGACTTGAGCGTGTGAATATTACTGAATCTGCCCCCCACCCTTGGAACGGTTCGTGTGCTACAGATTTACAGCCTGATGTCCTGGTGGACGCTGAGCCCCAGGGTCTGGCCAGGAGGTAGTTTTCGGTACTTCCTTCCTGACAGTGATGGGAAAGAGAACCCGTCCAGGGGGCTGGATCGCGGCTAAAGTGAACCCGTGACACCAGGCCCTCACCCATGGGGATGGAACTGCATTGTTTCTCCCCAAGCGTGGGCGGCTTTTCTAGAGCTTGTCCATTGCAACACCTGTCCAGACAGCCACTGGCTAATCAGGCGGCAGATCGCTGCTGATGCCAAAGGAATCCCGACGTTGGGGTGTGTGTGGACTAGGTCAAGCAACCATCAAGTCACAGGTCGTCCCCTTTGCCCAGGCCCCTGGGATTTGAGTGGACACAGGCTTATGGCGAGCAACTGCCCACATCTCCCTGTCAGTGATAAAGCCTTACCGAGGCACCCGTGCCAGTTTCGCCATATGCTCACCAATTAAAACTTAAATGCGTGCCACATGCTGGGCTGTTGCAAACACATTTTCGTTTTGATGTGGCTATTCTGAAGCGAATGTGTGCAAGAACATATGCTTTCCGTCAACCAAATGATGACACTGCTATTGCTAAGACTGCTTTTACATTGCTGGTGAGACGGATGGGCTTTTACATCTCTTTGCTAAATACTCCATTATCAGAGGAAAAAGAAATTGCCATTAAAATTCCTTCATCACCAAGAGGAATTTTTTTCAGCAGGCCTGTTCACTCCTTTCTTTGCCTCTACCCAGTGCTGTTTTCGCTTTTAGGGAAAGCACCTGACACGCCCATTCTCAGGCTCACAGGCTCACAGCCCAGGCCCTTGGCTTTCTGCCTGCTACAGCCAGCCAGGTGTCTCTGCTGGAAGCTTTGCCCTCAGATCTCCAGTTCCTGAAACCGTCGCTCCTCGGGCTCCAGTGGCCAGCAGAGGCCCTGAGCTGCCTCACCCTCCCTCCTCTAGTCTCCCCAGGAAGCAGGTTGCTGAGTCGGCTGGAGTTCCCAGAATATGACGACGTGTCATCCGCTGAGGGCTGGCAGACAGGCCAGGGCCTCCACTCTCTCCGCCCAGTCCCTTCCTAATAGCACTTGAGGGCACTCCCATGGAGGAGCATTTCCTCTGGTGACACTTGCAGGTCACCCAGAGACAGGAGGATGGCTGACGGTTGATCCTTCCACGCCCCTCCTCCCGCTCTCTGGTCTCTCCCCTCCCTGAGTCCTTGTTAGGGGAAGGCAGCCGGGAAGCACACAAGGGACCTGGCTCCAGGGGCCAGTGAGTCCTGGAAGCATGCTGGCTTGCTGAAGCTGAGGGCGACCTGGCTCCCTGTCCAGTGAGGCCTGAGTGTTCCTCTCCTAGTAATGCACCTGGCCCACAGGGGGCGTGCTAAGCACACCTGTCACCGCTGTCAGTGCTCACTCAAGCAGGCAGTAGCCCCAGGGAGAAAGCTCCCTCTTCGGCTGGAGCTGGTGGGGCCTGGCCTGCTCCTGTACACTTCTTGCCACGTGCAGCTCCAGCCTCATTTTCAGCATTGCTCTGAGGAGCATGGCCTCGGGCTCGAGTATATGTTCTTGGGCTTCACTGCTAGACTTCCAGCAGCGTGACTTTGCCCAAATGGAGTGTCAGGCCCTCAGGGTGAGCGCCCTCCTCTGAGCTTCACTTGCAGAGCTAGTTCAGAATTGTTTACATCCCTGGCCGTTGGCCACCGGGGCGCAGCTTACAGATGAGTCTTGCTCAGCAAGAACATGCAAAGCCAGACTTCCCGTTGCCTGCCGCACACATGGTGATGGCACATGTGGGAGCGTGAGCGCTGTACCTGCTCTGGGCGGCAGATCTCCGCTCCTGAGAGGTTTGCAGATAATTCTGTGCCCCTGAGTGATTCTCCCAAGCAGCTTTCAAAATTCTGGCCTCACTTCACCTTACACGCAAACCTAATTCAAAGGGCAAGGAGCCTCACTGGTGTCGCCACTGAGGAAACATGAGGCTGTTACTTGCTTAGCAGTAAATGTTTTTGTGTTTCCCTGCAGAGGCGGCGCATCATGTAGTCATTTTCTCTTGGTACAGATCAAAACACCACAAACATAGTTATTCACATCAGTACCTACTTCTTATCTCTGTTTTCATGGGTCAGAAGTCCGGCGTGGCCCAGCTGGGCTCTTGACCCTGGTGTCACAAGGTCACCCTCAAGGTTGGAGGTGGCTGGACTTTTACTATGAGACCGTGCTAGGAATCCACCATCTTTAGGACCATCACCTTGTATTCTTTATCAGTAGTTTGCTCATCTCCATTTCTTTTTTTTAATAAGTTTTTAGAGATATTTATTTATGCACACAAGAGCTGGAGTACAGGCAAGAGTCATGGGAGGTGAGAGGAGTCACCAGAGACAGAGTGGGGAGCAGAACAGGCAGACTGACTGAAGCACACTGCTGAGGGGAGCAGCCAGTGAGGCAGGAGAGGTCTGCTGTGCCATGTGGGTCCCCTCCCTGGGTGGGGATCAAACTCACGGTGCACTGCAGTGGATGCTTCACAGTACAGCACTCAACCCACTGCACCACCAGGGAGGCCCTCATCCCCATTTCTTCAAGGTCTTTTTCTGGGGCTTTGTCTTGCTGTTACTCTGGCTCCCCATCCCACCTGATTCTCTGTTTCCTTATGTGTTAGCCAGTATTACTGCCTCACAAGGATTGGTCTTGTGCAGGTGATCTCCTGTGGTGTTCAGGGGAGCACTCCCCTCTGGGGACTGAGGTGCTCGGGGTGTGCTCCCTGTGCAGCAGCCATGCACCTTCTGTGTCGGGAGCACAGTGAGTGGGCGTTTGAGCTGTGTCTCAGTCACTAAGTGCAGTCAAGGTATGCGACTCTAGTGTGCTGAGGTCAGCTGCCTCTGCCTAGTGGATTGGATGGTACCAGAACATATGACTTGTGGCTTGGTATGTGGAACATCTGGAGGCCTGACACACAGCTTCTATTATCCTGCGCGGGGAAGCTGGCAGCTGACAATCAGCATGGGTGCCTGGAGGTCTGGCACCCGATGGGTGAGGGCCACCACGGAACAGAGATACGCTTCTCAAGTGCAGAGCTGTGACGTGCTGCTGAGCCACAGGACGGGTAGACCTCGCCGTGGGCTCCCCCACAGGCTCCAGTAGACTGGGGGAGGAGGAAACAAAATGGTGCCCAACTCTGCTGTGTTAGCAAAGTTGCAAGAAGTGCCAGTGGTGGGATCTGCCAGTATTTTTGCTCTGAGGATTGTCCCTAAGCCTTCTCGCCTCTCAGACACGTGCTGTGCGGATGGTAAGTGCAGTTCTCTCACCTACAAGGTGGACATGTTTGCGCAGGTGTCGCTGTGCAGGCAGGTGAGTCGCGTGTGTGCTTTAGGGGTGGAGCCCTTCATTCCCTGCTGAGCCTTGATTCTCCTGCACCGCTTTCCGCTGGTGCTCCGGGGACTCGCTGCTGAGCTGGATCAGGGTGTGGGGAACTTAACACTGGACAGAGCTCTCTTCCTGCTCCTCAGAGAAAAGCCCGCACCTTCAAAATCCTCCCAACCGTGAATTGCTGTGCCTGGAATGGAGTTTCTTTTCTGGGAGAGCATCTCTCTAGCTCTCCTGCCAATTTCAGTGCTTTCCTTCTACCCCCTGTTGTGAAAGCTCTGCTTCTCTGGCTTTCATTCTTGTCCATGGAAATTACTTCCTGTGTGATTTGATGAGGTGACTTCAGGGTCTTCCTACAGCTCCGTCCTGAAGCAGAACCCCTCCCCAACATCTCAAAGCCAGCACTGATACATGAAATCACCCCCCCAGCTCTGATCCCTCCTTTCCTGCTGCATCTTTTTTTTGCAGCTAATTAGAATCTTCTGGTTAGTTGCAAAATACTCTGATTTAAAAGGCTCGCAGGTTGGATCAGGCCCACTTTAATCTCTAGCTTCAGGTCAACTGACTTGAGACTTAACGTCAGCTGCAGTGGCCACACTCGTTGAGTAGCCTGGGGACAAGAGTCTTGGGGGCCCTGTGTTGAAGTCTGCTACCTCTGTAGCTGACACAGAGACGTCTGCCTTGTGTCCGTGTCCACGCCTAACCTATCATTTTCAAGAAGTTCCTCTTGTGACTGTAACCTCCACTGTTGTTCCCATCAGTGAGTGCCGGGGATCCTGTTCCCGAACCGGAGGCAGAACCAGAACCAGAACCAGAGGCAGAGGTGGGGCAGGTTGCTGATGAGGCCAGCCAGGAAATAGCCTCTGCCCACCTGGGGACAGAGAGCAGAGTGGAGCGGGCCCTGGAGCACGAGCCAGAAGAGCGAGCCTTCCTCAGTGAGAAAGAGAGACAGAACGAGGAGGTGAACGAGAGGGACAACTGCTCAGCCTCCAGCATCTCGTCCTCCAGCAGCACGTTAGAGAGGGAGGAGAAGGAGGACAAGCACTCCAGGGACAGGGGAAATGGTAATAAAGCCCCTCTTCATCATCACATTCCCGGGGATCCCAGGACAGATCTCCAGTCTGCTTGCTTCTGTTGGCTCAGCTCGCCCGCTGGGCCGTGTGGAGGTATGGAATGTGGTCACACCTTCAGCCAGGTAGCTTCCCATCTCATGGGCCCCGCACCCGCTGGCGGTTGCAATGCCACTACCTCCACACTGGGAATAGGGGCCTGGGTAATCAGGGCAACAGATGAATTTTCCTGAGGAGTAAAGCCCAAAAGGGAGATTCCTCATTTCCTTCTAATTGTTAACAGTAGGTGTAGCTTTTATCTGATTCAAATTAAGAGCTGTGTCTTATTGTTATCGACTCCCTTAGAATTGTTCTTTGAATGAAATGTGTTAGACCATTGTGACTAAATATTGCAGACCAGAGCCAATTTGTTCAATGAATGAGTCCTTCCAGAAAGTGGTACCTTCCAGCATGTGGAGGTCAGTGCAGTGTGCTACACTGGAATATACAAAATGTAAATAATTTTCTTACCATGTACTCAGACCTGCTCTTTTCTTCGGTAGCAAGTGCATGCGTCTCCTTATAGACGCCATCTTTTTAGCACTATACCTGATAGCCATTTAGTTCACTTTTGTAATAGTGACTGTATGATTAGGTACCAAAAGGAATTTTAAATCTTACCAGGGACCTGGGGAAGGTGCCAAAGAGAATTAATTGTAAATGCTTCATATAATTATTTATTGTGATTCATCTATTACCCCTGGGGGAGGTTTTTCCTTCCCATGACTATGTGCTAATATGGTGGCAGGGAGTGGGGGTCCCCTTTTACAGTGACGGCCTTCCTTGCAACTTCCTTGCAGCTTCATTAAGCTGCGGAGTGACGCACAATCAGGAACTTACAGCTTGGCCCCAAAGGGCATCATGAAGTCTCCATAAGACCGGCAGACCAGTGGCATGCGACACACATGGTTTGTGAGTTCACAGGTTGAGTACATTTTCTCTAAGGTGTGGACGGATGGATGGACGGATGGACAGATGGACGGATGGACGAATGAAACTATAACTACTTCTGTGAGACCTGTCAGTCAATGACTTAGCCTAAAATAGTTACTATTTCAGTTTTTACCAGTTAGAATATACTATTAGATTTTATTATCTATATTACCAATCACTGTGATGCCATTAAAAAGGAGGGCTGAGAGACTACTAATTAAAATACGTCTTTGGGAATAATTGCATCAGAAATCTTGTATGCATCTGGTTGAGGACACATCTGGAAGGAGGTATTGCATACATTGATACTTAATTTCTTAAAAGTAATATTAGTCTCCTAAATTCTGCTGTTATTGACACTGAATATAATTGTTATTCTATTAAAGGTTGTGTTGGGTAAGTCTTCTTGATGAGTTTGGCCTAGAATTATGTTTTATATGTTATGAATTACCTTGTTATTTCTCATAACTATGTGTAGCAGGCCTATAACATGACAAAATAAATTAGTAAAGATAAGCCAAGGAATAGAACTTTCTTGGATCAGATTGTCCAATAGTCTTCCGACTAAGCACAACTTTCCAAAGTGAAAACCCAGGGTTCACTGCCAGAAGTTGGTGGTGTCCAGGTGTCTAGACTTGGGAGTTAGGGCTCTGCTAGGGTTGTCCAGTTTCGTTCTGGTACCGCTAAGAGAGGTAGTTGTGTTTGTTTGTTGTAGCTTCTTGGTTCCTGAAAACCCAATGCTCACGAGTACTGTCGGCAGCTTTGGAGTCAGACAGCTCTGTCCTAGCTCTTGTTTCAGAATGTCTCAAGTCACAAAGGCAACTGAAATGGTTCCCAATCATATTTCTAATGTTTGTATCTATTAATTGAGAATGAATCTGTTGAGAATGAATCTGTAGGACTCTGAAGGAGTCAACTTACCCTGGGTGTATTGCTTCCTTTTTCTTTGCCTCATGTGTTCTGTTGTATGGCATTAGCATAAGGAGGCTTACCTTCTTATGGTAGCATTCATCATACTTTGGGCTCATTTCTTGTTTAACTGTCCCATCTCCACTTGAATGTGAGCTTTGTGTGAAGGGGATCTCTACCTTGATCCCTGTGAACCCTCACTTCCTAGCAGGGGTGCAGAATATAGCTGGGTCCCATAAAAACATTGATGAATAAACAAATGAAAAGGCATCTGGCAAAGATGGAGAAGTTCCATTGCTCCCTCGTCCTCCCCCTTATAGCTGAAGTGCCAACACGCTGAGTATGACAGAGCAGTCAGTCATATGAGGACCCTGAAAGGTGGGAAGGAGAAGGCAGACAGCCGTGGGCCCTTGAAACATACATGACTGGAGTTCCAAACAAAACCCTTTCCACTAGTCAAAGGATATAGTAAAATGAAGGGTTGCCTAAGCGAACAGAAAATTTTGGCTGTTAATACGTGTCCTACTCTAAAAAGCGCTAATGGGAGATATTCTGCCACCCCTCGCCTCACAGTTGTTGCAATGGGACCAGAGGAAAGGCACCCTCCTATGTAGTCCCAGCAGCACAGAGCTCCAGTTCCCCTCCCTGCCTGGATCATGCCTGGTGAGGTCTAGGAGTAGCAGGAAACTGCTGGAACTGAAGAGCTTCATGTCTGTGTCTGGGATGGTGCAGCGGTAGGAGGTAAATGAAGGGTCAGGAGGAATGAGGCAAGACTTAGGACACTGAAAGGGCATTGGCTTCTTTCTCAGTGAAAGGTGGCAGCGTTCAAAGACTGAGCAGAAAGATGAGGTCAGGTAGAGTAACGCCTCATGTAGCTGCTGTGTTAAGAACTGTCTATAGAGGGGCAAGAGCGGAAGCAGACAGAAGCGTGGGGTCACCTCTGCAGGGAAGAAACCTTCACTTGGGCCAAGGTCGTGGCAGGGAAGGTGATGAGAAAAGTGGTTGGATTCTGGACGTAACCTAATATTTAGCTAACAGGATTCCCTGCTATGTTGGGTTGGGGGGTGTAAAAGGGAGGTTGAGAATCACCAGGATAAGTTCAAGGATTTGGGAACTGGCAGCAAATCAATGAATTTACCAGGTCAGAGACAGGGCACAAGTGCAGGAAAAGCAAGTCTGGTGAGGAGATTGAGATTTAAAGCCCTGAGATTTGATGAGATGATGGCTAAAAAAGTGAGTGTAGATGGAAAGTGAATGTAAATTTTTTAACCTTTAAGATGGTTAAGGGTTAAACTTAAGGAGGGGCCAGCACAGGCGACTAAGAAGCAAGAAGTCAAACCAGGTGAGTGTTGCATCTTGGAAGGCAAGTGAAGGATGTCAGTTGAAGAGTCAGCTGAGATGAGTGCCCCATGAAAGCTATTGGTCACCTGGAAAAGAGCATCCCTGAGAGATGGTGAGACAACTTCATTAGACTGGGTACAGAAAGAATATAGAGAGGCATTGGAGACTGTGAGAAAGGAACTCTTTGAAGTATCTTTACACTCAACATAGGAAGAAATTTTGAATTTTAGGTGGAGAGGGGTGGTAAGCAGGGTCAAGAAGGATTTTTCTTTTTAAGGGTGGGCAAAATTCTGTGATGTTTCTATTCCGGCAGGAAGGGTCTAGTGAGGAACATGGCAGATGCAGGACAGAAAATTGCTAGAGCTGTGCTAGGTGATCCTGCTAAGTTTGTCAACGGTGATTTATAGTAGCCACAGGGAGCTGTCATGGTCGGGGTTCAGATGCAGCTGGGTGGACACAGAACATTCTGGAAGAACTGACTTCATCTGTCGAGATGGCAAGGAAGTAAGGCCATCCTTATATGAAGATGAGATGGGTGGGGGACACTAGAGGATGGAAGAGCGGGGAGGCCATGGGTGACACAGGCAACTGACGGTCTCCTGAAGACAGGCGGCCGTGGAGTTAAGGTGAGGCCAGTGGCGTGGTTTGTGTATTTATCCAGACCCTTTGATACAGGCGTGCAGTAGAGGAGGAACAGAGCTACCTCTACAGTCTTTTCAACACTTGCATGGATGCGGGAGCACCTTCCTTGCCTCCGTGTAGCTCGTAAAGACAAAATCCCCTTCGTTACCTGCAACTGAGTGGGTCCTGGCCCCCACTTTCCATGCATGGGCAGGAAAGGTGAGGCCGTTTCTCCCCTAACCTAGGCAGCGTCAAGGGCAGTTTCACATGTGTGAGTTTGAGCCCTGGGGCATGTCATTGGGACTTTGACGTAGCATTTCTGCGCAGCCAAGAGCATCGTGTCAGCTGTGACCACCTCCTCTTCGATTGTTTGCCCCGCCTCCCCTAAAGTCACTGCACGCAAAGCACAGGCAGGCACTACCTGAGCTTCTCACGGCAGGCAGGCCCCTGCTACGCTCTCATTTTCCCTCTGTCTGTTTGCAGGTTTGTGGTCCATGGGGGTTCAGGATGCCGGTGTAAATGAGCAGTGCGGCGACATCCTCACCAACAAGCGCTTCATGCTGGACATGCTGTATGCCCATAACAGAAAGCCCACGGAGGAGGAGGAGGAGGAGGAAGAGGAGGAGGGCCCGGCCAGCAGGACTGAGCAGGGGGCGGAGGCCGTAGCCAGCCTGGCCAGCAGAATATCCACCCTGCAGGCCAACTCTCTGGCCCAGGATGAAAGCGTCCGGCGGGTGGACGTTGACTGTCTGGACAATCGTGGCAGCGTGAAAGCCTTTGCCGAGAAATTCAACAGTGGAGATGTAGGAAGAGGGTCCGTCTCTCCTGACACCGAGCCCGGTGAGAAGCTCTCCGAGAAGGCGGCCGCCCAGCAGAAGACTGAATCGGATTACATCTGGGACCAGCTCATGGCCAACCCGCGGGAGCTCAGAATCCAAGACATGGATTTCACTGACCTGGGGGAGGAGGACGACATCGACGTCCTGGACGTGGATCCAGGGCACAGGGAGGCCTCCGGGCCACCGCCCCCACCCCCGCCCATCTTTCTGGGCCTGCCTCCCCCGCCTCCTCCACCGCTGTTGGACGGCGTGCCTCCCCCTCCTGTCCCTGGTAATTTATTGGCTCCTCCTCCAGTCTTCAGTGCTCCTCAGGGCTTAGGGTGGCCCCAGGTACCCAGGGGTCAGCCAGCATTCACAAAGAAAAAGAAGACCATCCGTCTGTTCTGGAACGAGGTGCGGCCGTCCGAGTTGCCCTGTAAGAACAATCGCCGCTGCAGAGAATTCCTGTGGTCGAAACTGGAACCCATTAAGGTGGACACGTCCAGGCTGGAGCATCTGTTTGAGTCTAAGTCTAAGGAACTGTCCGTCTCGAAGGTACCGCTGGCATCCAGCATGCTTCTGTTTGCAGGGCTGCCTTCCACTTTTGAGTGGCACTGAAGAGCTTTGTGCTGTATAACCGCCCCCCCCCTTTCTTTTTTTAAAGATTTATTTATGTATGCACACAAGAGCTGGGGTACAGGCCAGAGTGGCGGGAGGTGAGAGGATTCTCCAGAGACAGAATGGGGAGCAGAACAGGCAGATGGACTGAAATACACTGCTGAGGGGAGCAGAGGACGAGGCAGGAGAGGTCTGCTGTGCCATGTGGGTCCCCTCCCTGGCTGGAGATCGAACTCGTGCTGCTGTGCTGCAGATGCGTCACAGTGTGGGGCTCAACCCACTGCGCCACCAGGGAGGCCCTAAAATCCCCTTTTAATAAGGTTTATGTTTTGATAAAATTCTGTTAGTACAGAAGTCTGGCCTTATAGTAATACAGTCTTTGCACTGCATGCTAGGTATAAGCTAACTGAATGGGGAATGTGGAATAGCTAACATGGATACCTACTTACTCGAAAGGTTAAGCAGGTTAGCTCTCAAAGAACCAAATGACCTACATGGGAAGACAGAAAGGTTAACCAAGGAACATTCAGATAGCCCCACAGCAGATGTTGACATTTACTAGAGGAAAGTAGACTTGCTGATTTATCAAACATCTGGGCTTTACTGGGGGATGTGTTTGTTTACTCTTATCTTCATTGACCATAGTTGATAGTAGCTTGACCTCAGCTGTAATCACACAATGTGTTTGCAAAAGCAACAATCCAAGTGACTTTTTTCTGGATCATCCCTTGGCTCAATCATTGTGCTGCAATTATTTAGGTGTTTACAGATGTTAGAAAACACTGCATGAATCACTGGGCATAAAGGGTAAGGTCACGGCTAATGAACACTGATACGTACAAGACAGTGGGTCACAGATTTTCTTCTAATGATTCACTGGGTTAATGGAGTCTTCTTTACACAGCTTAAAGAACTGTTTAAAAAACACCCTGTGATTTTGGCTATATTATAGTTTTTAAACAGAGCTAAGACTGTCCTCCCTACTCAGAAAATCAAGGTATGAGGAAACCCTTGTGAAATGTAATTTAGGGTAAATTAGGACGGTCTAGGCCTTAATATCATGGATTAATTTTAGCCCATAAGTTACTCCATTTGTCATCACTCTGGGTGAATTGAGCTCCCCTCTCCCCACACTGCCTTCTGCCATTTGGTGTCAGAGGTATGTGCAGCTCCTCAGGACAAGAGAGCCCTTCAGACAAGAAGCCAAATGACAGAGATGGTGCCTGTCCCTGCGTGTGATGCGGACAGGCCAGATAAGGGCCTTGTGATAGTTGATTTTCTTATCAGCTTCCTACTGGTGCTCAGAAACTGCTTGCTTATCTTCCCGAGCTGCTGTTTACCCTGATGTCAGTTTCTGCCCTGGCTCAGGATATGACTCTATACCATTTCCAACCTCAAGAATCCCCCCAAGTCAGAATTAAATCTTTCCCTTATTTATAAGTCAAACAGCTAGGATCCAATACACAAAATCATGCCCAGTGGATCCTCACCTTTAGTTGAAAATCAGACCGACATCCTTTGTCCTTTCTAGAAAGCGACCCCTAGGAAAGTGATGTAGCGTTCCCCTCTTGGTATCTGTCTGTCCAGACTTCCTCAACTTTGATCCACCCACATGGCCCCTAGAATTATTAAAGTCAGGCTGGGCATTTTGGAGAAGACTGGCGCAGCTGGGTTAAAAGAGTAATTTTGGTAGTCCCAAGAGTTACCTGGGAGCTGACATTGCTACTGCCACCCTCCAATGCATTGATTTCTTTGACTGCTTTCTTATATCCTTCTCCCCAAAGTGGACTCTTGTGAGCAGCTTCACCCTCTATGCTTCTGTGGTTGTTCATTCTGGAGGTTGCTCAGAGAAAGGCTGGCCCTTGATTCAGGGTAAGGAGGAATGAAAGGGAGTAATTTTGGTGGTCAAGGCATTTTGGCTTCATTTCTACAGAGGAAAGGGCAAGATTACAAGTTGCCTTGAGTAGACTCAGGACATATGGCTCACCTGCCTCCCACTCAGTCCCACTTCAGAGGGTGTAAGAGTCTGGCTGAGATGTTCTCTTAATAGCCAACTTTCTTCCTCGCTTGAAGTAGGTAGACACCTCTTAACATACTTCATCGCTAAAGGACAACTGTTGACTTAGTTGGTACTAAGTGGGAGCGTAAGAGGAAGGGATTATTATGAAAATTTACTAAACTGATTCCAGAACATTCTATTGTAAGACTCAGGAGCTTATATTGCTTTGTGGAGAGCGGGGTAGATAGGAAATGTGAACAGTGGCTAATTTGCAAAAGTTATGAAAGTTAAGAATGCTAATTAGGGTTGGAACATGTCATATTGGGAAGCTGACTCTGTTGTGTAAATGGTACCAGTTCAGGTATCACGAATTTTGCATCTGCTTCTAATCCTTGAATATTATTTTCATAAAATACAACTGTAAACAGCCACTTCCACATCCAGTCTCCTGAGTTTTTCGCTAGACACAGGAAAGTACAACAGAGCTAAAATGAAATTGACTCCCCAAGACAGCACAGAGCAAAGAGACGTGCTTTTTGTTTCCATAAAACAAGCAACATCCTTACCCAGACTAGAGTTACAGGTCAGGGTCCTGACCAACCAAGTCACCTCCCCAAACCGAGTTTCAGATGATAAGACAGGATAATGTGCTTTTTGGTTTCCTTTCCAAATTATTTCTACAACTAGATCCACTTTTCTCTCTCAGCAGAAAAGTACATATCTTCAGTAAGATGACGTTGGTTACGCTTAGTGGAGGAAGGCAGAGATCCTGTGTTGAATTTCTTCATGCAGTGTTTCTGCTGCTGGGCTGAACCGTGATGAATCCCATGGGGGATCGTTTAAGTGAGCGCAGAGAAAGTTGTCCAGGCAGGATCCTGGGGTGTGGAAATGTACCCTCCACGGATGTGACGTCACCTTGAGGAGCTCCAGGAAAGTGGCCTTCAACCCACTTGCCTACTCAAGGTGTAAAGCCCCTTCTGCTCCCAAAGGACAGCTTCCACCACCCACATTACACACGTTACAGCCAGACCAGACACGTGTGGAGTGGAAGACCAGAAACTATTAGCAGTCATTTTTTAAAATAACTGCAGTATGATTTTTAAAAAATTTTTAATTTTTTTATATTTATTTGCTTACATTGTTGTTAAATTTTGGACAGTATTTAATTTCTCCCCTCAAGTGTAGTTCCTGTAGTTCTACCACCATAGCCCTGTGAACTTTTTAAAATTTTTTTATTTTTTCTTACAATGTTTACTTTCTTTTCTAGGTGTAGTCCCCATAGAATTCCCACCACTAGTTCACCTGTGCACCGTCACCACAGTCCCCTGTGCTCTTCCTGTCCCTGCCTTGATCCCAGTCCCTCCCTCTTCCCTGCAGAATGTGTCAGTTTTGTAGCTGTAGCTGGCTGTTTATTTTTGTTTTGTGTTGTGGGTTTTCATTGTTGTTGTTGTTGTTTTTTTTTTTTTGATGATTTATTTGATCTGGGCCTGAACCCCAACTTGGCTATTTTTAAGTTCCCCAGGATGAAAATCAAAGTTATGAACCACTGATTCAAAGTAAAAATTGAGGCACCAAGGGTCCACTGCTCCCCATTACCACCCTCTACCACTCTCTTCTCCCTTGGCTTTATTTCCTGGGAGAAGACTAGAATTTTCCTACTCTGTATTCATTCAAGTTCAGGATGTACGGGGATATGTGATTTCATTTGCTCTCACCAAGGAAGCCTGAGTTCTACCTGGAAATTCCAAACCCAACTTTGGAAAGTACGAGGGGTGACCCTCCATGCTGTTTGTTGTATCCAGGATGGTCCTGATCTGTGCCAGGGGTCCCAGTGTAATTACTAGAATGTTCCCTTTCCCTTTCAGACATCTCCTGGTTAGGGTCATAGGTAAAATGGATTATCCTGGCACTGGAACTGTTCTCCAGTGGGCTGTGCTATTGAAGACCAAAACAACAAATAGGGGGAATGCATACTTCTTTCTAAAAACAAGATGGCAAGCCCATTCTGGTAAGTTCCTCAGTAGCTTTATTCCTAACTAATAGCTTTCCAGCCTTTGTTTTAGACTTACATGGTTTTTGTTGTTGCTTGCCTAGTACTTCCCCATATATGTTGTTGTCTTGTTACGGGACTGAGGAAAATGCCATAGTGGTCACATCTTTATGTGGCATCATTGTCACTTTCTCAGTGTATAATTTTGAAAGTCTGTGGCATTAGTCTCCTGGCAGTTAGTGGGAAGTAAGGTGGGGTGATTTACCATTTCCAGAACCCATGGCTTGTGAGCCAGACCCAGAGCGTGTGGCAGGATGCTGAGAGTCTGTCGAGCAGTAGCTCGCCTTTCATGGAAGTGCTTTCCTCTCAGTGGTGTTCTCCCAGACTCACGGAGTTCTCATAATAAATCATGCCCTTTGCCCAGTTTCTATTTTCAGACCCAGCGCCCTCTGGGGTGACAACTTCCAGGTGCTGAAAATCCACTTTTTAAAGGTTACATCCTTTATTTTTCTAAAATTACTCTTCAGAAACTCAAAGGGTGATCCTTTGTGGCAACATTTCAGGATACCTTGGAAAACAAGCCACGGTCACCTGACCAGACCTCACGGCTCCTCAGTTATGATCAGACTCCCTCGTACATGCACACACTGTTCTCCTACTATTCCCTCACATGGATGCTTCTGCCTTCATAGCCATCCTTCTCCCTGGGACTAGGCCCTCTGGTCAGTACTACAGACAGAAGCCCCGTACCTGTGTTGAGAGGTGGAACAGGGATTCTGTTTTATTTCCAAGAACCACACCTGTAATTCGGCTGCATTGTGTTTGCTGTGGCAGAATACGTGGCCATGTTTCAGGCGGTTCCAACACTCAACCCCTGAGCCTCCCAGCCCCTGCGTGTGGAAGGGACATTTCTCAGTAACTGAAAACTTAACCCCTAGATCTGGGGTGTACTTGGCATTTGTTGGGCATCGCAGGCCTATTTTAACATGGATGTAAGCTTCCTGAATTGTTTATAGTTGTGGGGACATTATAGTATACCATTTATAAAAATGGCAGGACCAGTCTGCTGCATCTTACAATGGGGAGGAGAGCTAATTAGGTTTTTGTACCCTAAGAATTATTCTCCTTTATTTCTTTCCCTATTTCATTTCTCTTCTTGAAAGAAAAAAAATATGCATATAAGAGCTGGGGTACAGGCCAGAGGTGTGGGGGGTGAGTGGATTCACCAAAGACAGAGTGGGGAGCACAACAAGCAGGTCGACTGAAACACACTGCTGAGGGGAGCAGTGGGTGAGGCAGGAGAGGTCTGCTGTGTCATGTGGGTCTCCACCCTGGTCGGGGATCGAACTTGTGCTGTAGTAGCTGTGGAAGCCCCACAGTGTGGCGCTCTACCCTTTGTGCCACCAGGGAAGCCCTTGAAAGAAAATTTTCTACTCACCCAACAATCCCATCTCAAAAGCCTTACAGCCTTTTGAAAACCCAAACCAGTGACTTTAGTTGTACACAGTAATTTGAACCCAGACCAAGGAGCTCAAGACCTTTAAGGATGAGACCAAGGAATCAATTTTGGGAATTCGCTTGTACACCCAAGTTGGAATGCACTGATATAAGTATGTCTTTTGGGTTTTGATTGATCAGAACTGCTTCCTGCTTAGATGAGTGATGTTGAGCTTCTCCTAGTTAGTGGTAGCAACTTAATATTTGCCTGTGCTGCCTTTAGTCATGGAGATGGCCATGTCTTGTGTAAAGGAGGAGAAAGCCCTGTTCAGTGACCAAAATCTAACCCGATTTATACTAAAGACCTAACTGGTTTTACTAAGGAATTCATGAATTGGGCAATAACCCATTTAGCAAGGTTCTCTGAAAAGTTATACAACCTGGAAGGCTTTTTAGGCAGAAAGAAGGGAAGGGAAGAGAGAATTACTGCAGACTTAGGAAACCTGCCTGTGGGTATGGAAAAAGGCCTCGTGGCAGATTATCTCATCTTCTTTGGGAAATGGAAAAGATAGCCACTTTGGTACTGGCCAGAAAGTTCAATACTGACCAATTAGGACTGTATTCCTGGAGGGGTTTGAAGCTGCACTTGGATTAGGTGTTAAGTGTTGGTGGAACTGGTAAGCATCTCCATGGTGTACTGGTTTTCTTTTTAACACTCCTGATCATTCTCCAGAATTCCCCTTTCTGTTAGTCCTGGAGTCTTGCCTGTTTTTTCGGCATGTGGTCATCACCATGCTGTTCTCCTTATAAGACATTCTCAAATATCTGCATTGCAAGGAGATCTTCAGAACCACCCAGGGCATGCTCATTTTCTAGATCTCGTCCCTCCTTGGATTCCATGTGCCTGGGATCTGCAAAGACACTCATGAGCATCCATGTACAATTTTCAGTTGTCCACAAAGCCCCCTATGAGTTCCCCAGGTCCACTGGAAGCAGGTCTTCAAGCTGAGTTGAGTACCCAGTCTGCACTTTCCCTGGAACTCTCATTTATTCAAGGTGATGACTCTGATCTGATCTGACCTTCCTATTTATATAAACATTTTCATCAGGAAACATGGCAACTGCATTAACTCTGAAACATGTACAATGTCAACCATGTACTTTAAATTATTTTTCCGGTAGTAGAGTAGAAATAAGAAGGCGTCCTGGAGGTGAAAATAACCAAGACCTTAAGTTAGAAAGCACTTGCTCTGTCACATTTCCCTAAGCACTTTACGTATTTTAATACCACTAACACTGTCCTAGTAGTCCTAGAAGACTTGCTGCCAGGCTTCTCCTGGGGAGACCTTGTTCTTGCTGCATTAACTCCATTACTTCATTTCATTCTCCCAACAAACCCTGTGAATTAGGTTCCAGAAGGGAATCTAAGACATAGAGAAGTTCAATGATTGATCAAGGTCATACAGGCCTGAGTGTTTCAAACCCCAGTTGAACCCCCAGATGCTTTGCTGCTCTGGAGATTCTCAGTTAATCTTCGGAGCTCCTAAGTCTGTCCTATGATGCCTGGCTTTTCCCATACAAGACCGTGTTTCTGCTTTGTCTTGGAGTTTTCTCTTTCTAAGGAGGAAAATGTCCACTAATCCAGTCGGTCATGGTGTCAACCACCATACTTTTTAAAAAAAAAAGTTACTTCATTTGGTTCTGTATAGAAAATGAACTTTCGTAAGTATTCTAATGGAGATCTTGGTGTCTTTGTTGGAATGCCTGGGCCCTTGTATGAGAGCTTTTTCTGCACTTTCATTCAATTCTGTTCTATCATGCTAGCTATTCTAGTGCCAACACTATACTTTTGATGGTTCAGCTTATGACTTTTTGACTTTATGATGGTACATAATGTAATATGCGTTCAGGAGAAAGTACAATTGAATTTTGAATTAGGCCATTCTTTCTTTCACTTTTGGTATAGTAGTCAATAAAACCCATGATCAGGGCCTCCCTGGTGGCGCAGTGGGTTAAGTAACGCACTATGAAGCAAAGCAATGCACCGCAGCAAGAGTTCAATCCCTGCTGCCGGCCTGGGAGGGGACCCACATGGCGCTGCAGACCTCTCCTGGGAGGGGAGGGGACCCACATGGTGCTGCAGACCTCTCCTGCTGTGCCCGCTGCTCCCCTCAGCAGTGTACTTCCATTGATCTGCCTGTTCTGCTCCCTGCTCTCTGTGGTGAATCCTCTCACCCCCCCCACCACACCTCTGGCCTGTACCCCAGTGCTTGTATGCATAAATAATAAATCTTTAAAAAAACAACAACAACAAAAAAAACCCATGATCATCAACACTTATAAAATAGACTTTGTGTTATCCCCAGGCTTTGTGTTATCCCCAACTGATCTCTAATATAAATGTTTTAAGCATATTTCAAGTAGGTTCAGATAAGATGTGATGTTTGGTGTGTTAGGTATGTTATATGCATTTTGACTTATGGTATTTTCAACTTAGTGAGTTTATCACCCTGACTCAGGGAAGGTTTATCTATCAGTTTTTTGTTGTTTTTATGGTTGATTGAATAGATTTTATATATAACATACTTTTTAGAATATTTTTAATTTTTTATATACTTTATATTAAATTTGGGTGTTTTTTTTAAATTTCAAAAAGAAATCTAGTTGGAATTTTAATTAATTTTAAATATATCTTAGATGAGAGACAGTAGAGTTCATTTAAATTCTCGACTTCCTGCCCAGGAACACATTGTTCCTGGAGGAGCCCTTACAGATACTGCTGCAGTTATTACAGGAGGGGGAGAGTAACATGGGCAAGTGACCCATGTCCTCCCCTGGGGCAGAATGACTCCTAAGCCCTTGAGTGCTCAGGAGCGCCCAGTGGGGAGTCTCTTTTAATCATAAAAAAGAACATTTAAAACACCTCTTGGATAAAATCCAGAGATTGGATCATTCTGTTTTAGAATTGACTCTAATGCTTACTCTTTCATTCCCAAAGTGGTTGGAGTTTCTGAAAACATGTGGAGTCATCCATGAGAAGAGCTCTCCCCACTTCTTCAGGGTGCTTGGCAGCTTCTCCATATGGGGGTGGGAGGTGTCCTCTGGTACCAGATGAGTTGGGAAAGGGGACAAGGACATAGAGACTCAGACACCCTGTGGGCTTGGGTGGTTCATTTGCTGCCCCTGGAAGCTGACTGAGGGGGAAGGGCTGAGGCTGAGTTGTGCGTCTCTTGTCTCTTTCACGCTGTTTACCATGGGCTGTCTCTCCCCAGGATGCCATTTGTCTTGTTTGCACAAAGGCTTCAGTTGGGCTGGGCCTGCTGGGGCATGTCTCCTGGCTCCTAGACTGAGGGGGACTGGATAGATGAGGAGTTAAGAACTAATGATTGCAGGGAACCCCACCTTCTTATTCACCCAGCTCCTGTGCTGGAGCCTGGCTGTGGGTAGTTACCTCTCTGGTGCCAGGTCCCAGGCTCCTCCTGTCTTGCCAGGGAAGTAACTGACTTAACAGGCACATTGCCAGCCTGAAAAAATCATGGTCGACAGTTGGTGAGCAGGAAAGAGGCAAGGGATGTTGGTTATGTGCCTGTCAGTGTCTGCAGAAGTGGGCACCCAGGACCCCAGTGCTGGTTTTGCAAATTCTTACAGCCCTCTTGCTTGCCTCTAGTCAACATTTTGCCAAACCTTTTCTCATTCCTCCTTAGCATTTCATATGTAAAATAATATTTCAAATTAGATTAAAAAGCTAAGTTTCTGGGGTTCCTAATAAGCTTATTTGATTAAATGCATGGAAGGCAAGCGTGCTGTGCAGACAGCGGGTGCATGGGCCGCGTGCCCCTGAATGCCCACTGCTCAAAGCCAACAGCCACATCCGCCACGCCCCCAGATAGCTGGGATGCTTGCAGTGGTTTCCTTCACAACAGAGTTTGAATTCCCAAAGGCGTACTTAAGGACCTAAAATAGAATGTGAGCAGTTGAGTCTAGAAAGCCATGTAGGACTCAAGGGCCACAGCCCATTTCTCTGGCAGCTTCTCCAGACAGCTCAGCTGCTTCAGGCCACCAAGCTCCCTTCTTCAGAGCCAAGGGGAGGTGCTCACGCAGGAGCCAGATGGTGACTGGCAGTCGGCTGCTCAGCTGGGGCCCGCCTGCATGGTATTGTCGGAACCCCAGACTGGCTCAAGAGGTCCCCCAAATGTGGCTCCTCCAGGCTGCCAGCTGGTCTTTGCTATGCCCAGAAACCTAGACAAAGGCACTTCATCTTGCCTTCCTTCCAACCCAGGGCTAGATGCTAGATCTTCTTCAGGTCCCCACTCCAGTGCCAGCTCCTCTAATGCTGACCCGTCCACCACCAGGTGAGGTAGTGACCGCGGCGAGCACGCCCATCTGCAGATGCATCCTTCCTGCGGGACAGCCGTGGCCTGCCACATTCGGCTTTGTCACCCTGGGCTTGTTACACAAACCAAGGTCATCATTCTCCCAGCTCTCTCAGCTCAAGGGAAAGCTGAGCACACACACAGAGTTTGCCAGGTCTCCCCACTTACTCTCCCAATTACTGCCCACCCCAAAACTTCCCGAGAGCTAAAAGTGGAAGCTGAGGGCCTTTTCCTTCAGTTCTGGGCGGAGCAAGTGTTGGCTAGCCGCCTTGCGCACTCACTGGGTTCTGGCCGTTCCTTCCCCAAGGGACACCAAGCCAGCAGGGAAGCCACACACGCAGGGGCTCTGATGACATTAGACACTCTTGTCCCCTGTTCCCTCCTCAGCCTTCTACGCCTATTCACACCCCCTTGCCCCTCGCCACACGTGCCCTCTCATTGCCCTTCTTGGAAGGCAGCATCCCTCTGGGTGGCCCTGTAGATTTTGAACGTGGCAGGTGCTCCTGTGTGAGGGCAGAGGAGGTTTTGTGAGGGGATCCCTGAGACAGTGCAGCTGGGGATCCAAAAGTGCTGACTGGCCGTGCGACCAGATTCTTTCTGTCACTCCCATGTTCTGCACGCATGTGACGGCTGCATCCTCCCCCAGGAATACCACGGGCATGGGGGCCACCAAGGCACAGCTGCCCCTTCCAAGCCACAGGAAGGAAACTCTGAGAGTCCTTAGTTTTGTTTCTACTGCTTCTATGGGAAAAAAAAACAGTATTTTTTTTTCTTGTGTATATCACATTTTTCCCAATTGAAGGAAAATCAACTTTATTTTGTAATGTGTCTGACTCGCAAAGTTCATGGCTGGCTCAGGCTTGGCGGCATCTCGGCTAGTCCCTGATCTCTCTCTTCTGTGCTGAAGAGTAGCCAGCCCTGCCCTGAGCTGAGTTGGGGCCATTTGTTTTGATCGCTAAATAAGCAGTGAGCTTGCTTTCAGCAGGGAAACACAGGAAGGACCAAAGATGATACATTAATCTTGAGTTCTCTTATTTTATCACCAAGAAAACGGCTGCAGATGGAAAAAGACAGGAGATCATCGTCCTGGATTCCAAGAGGAGCAATGCTATTAACATCGGCCTGACGGTGCTGCCCCCTCCAAGAACTATTAAGATAGCCATTTTGAATTTTGATGAATATGCCTTAAACAAAGAAGGAATTGAGGTAAGAGAAGTTCTATCAAGCACTATTTGAGTTCTGTACTGTGTCCCACATGTAAAGCATTACTGTGTCCAGTGTGACTCTCTCTGTAGTGTCTTGCCATTTTTCTCTCAGCCAGACTCTGAATAATGCTAATAATTCTCACTTTTTTTTTTAACTTGTGGAAGGAGGGGAGGCTCCCTTGGCCTATGAAGTTCAGAGATCTTCAATCTCTGCTCACTCACTGACTTCTTGTTATCCAGAGTCCACCTACCTCAAGGTTCTCCTAGAAGAACCTTCTAGGAGATTGGTACAGTCTCCTTGCTGGTCCTTTTCAGTCAAATATAGCTACTGAACAGTTTCAAAAGCAGAGTTTTCCTTGTGGGCTCACCTCCCTGTAAATGACTTTGTTTCTCTTCTGGCACTCATTGGCCTATGTGGAGAGGTGTTTGATGTGATAAGTTGGAGATAAACGTCGACGTGGTAAGTTGTAGCCCACTGACTCTTTGGCATTTGCTGATGTGAATGTCGTGCCGTGTGTGGATAGAGGTAGGCGATGTGGGTCCCTCTACACAGCTGGAGGTGGCCCAGCTGGACCATTGCTCGCCTGCTCTGCCAGAGGCCAGTGCTCGTCCCAGGCCCTGTTTTCCCTTCACCAGGGGCTGCTGCTGGTCCCTTTACCATGGACTGGTTTGTGGCAAATTAATATTCATAGACCAGTGAGTAGAGACAGTGGCCCAATCACAGATTCCTGCCAAAGGGAATGACGGCCTGGGCTCCTGCTGGGTCGGAGTGGGGACTGGAGGACACTCCACTGTGGCAGGGGCAACACCCAAACCAACCTCCTGCTGGTAGGGAGTCTGGATTTCTTTAAAGCCTTTCCACAGTTGGGGTTACTCAAATGCCACTTTATTTGAAAAACTGAAAGTAAAGAGAGCCGATGAAGACAAACTGTGGAGGAAGGGCTTGGACCACCGTGTTGGACTCATTACAGCCCTGATAGTCAGAGGGAGCAATGGGGTACCTGCAGCAAGGTGGCGTCTCAGCCAAGCCAGACAGGTGTGCCTTCGTGCTTTGGGAAAAAGACAAAAAAAAAGAGGCCCTGCAGGGAAAACTGTTTTTAGAGATCTGTACTGTGTTGAATAGTCTCTCTCTCAAACTCCTGTCCACCCAGAGCTTCAGAACGTGGCCTTATTTGGAAGCAGGGTCTTTGCAGATGTAATCAAGTTAAGATGAGGTCAGACTGGAATGGGGCCTACTTCACTGCTGGTGTCCTTATAAGAAGAGGGAGCTTAGGACACAGACCCGGAGAGGAGAATGCCATGTGCGAAGAGCACACACAGGGAGACAACAGAACAGAAGGCCATGTGACCGTGGAAACAGAGATTGGGGTGCAGTCTTTGTAGGCCCAAGAACCCCAAGGGTTGCCTGCAACCATCAGCTGCAAGGAGGCAAGAAAACAGCCTCACCTGGAGCCTGCAGAGAGCATGGCCCAGCTGACACCGGCATGTCAGACTAGTCGCTCACGCTGGGGACAGTAAACTCCAGGTGTTATCAGGAGCCAGTTCGCAGCACTTTGTTAGAGTGGTCCCCGGACATCAGTACAGGCCAGAATAGTTTTCCTCAGGGAAGCCTGTACATCCTCTCTCAGGAGCAGGGGCACACAGGGAAGTACACGGAGAGGCAGTCGAACCCCTTTGTGGTCGGACCTAGGGCAGGTCAGAACATCCAGGCGGGCAGACAAGTGGGCAGGTAGCCAGCGGGGACACAGGGTATAGAGAAAAATCTGGTGACAGCAGACAGCAGAGAGGAAGACCGAGGAAGCTTCCAGACACTGGGAAAGGAGCAGTGCGTGCCTCAGCGTGCGGTGGTCTGTGGTCACTGATCTCAGAGACCCGCGCGACAGGGTGGGTCTTGTTCTCTGCTGAGCGGTCCCCCAGAGCTGCTCTCCAGACCTGCTGCTGTTCAAGCACTAAGCTGGGACTGAGAAGAGGTGGAAGTTGTGTATTACAGATCGTTCCAAATAAGAGTTCCAGCTGGTGTCCAGAGGGCACTTTGCCAAACTCTCTGCTTCTTGGAAGCAGGCTCCGTAGCATGGCACCACGGCTTGATGGGGCCATTGGAAACCTCCATGGACCTAAGTGTGGTTAAGAGACAGATAGTGCAACCCTGCGCCTTAGCTGGGCCACCCACTGGTCTGTTTCTGGGTTGGTTGTGAAAATCTAAGAGGTCGTTAACGACACTTGCTAAGTCCTTTTTCACAGGAAACTTCAGAACAGTATTCTGGGGTCCTTCCCCAGGTGCTCTATCAAGCACTCCCAAACAGAAGGTTGCAGGCTTGCTTTCTCTTGCTTGCTTTTCTAATTTTCATGGTGTCCGTCTACTCCGAGGGTAGCACAGTTGACCAGTCCCAGGAGATATTTAACCTGCCCCTGTTGACTGCCAGTCCCGTCAGCATCCCAGAAACAGAAGTCCCCTTTGGTCACAAATACAAAAGAACAGGCTCTGGGCCAGCTTTTGTGTGGCACCCTTGGGTGTCCACGCAGGGAATATGGCACAGGGCCAGTCACTCAACAGTGCCAGGGAACAGAGCTCCTTGGTGACAGGGCACCTTGGCGAACCGGTAGGTGTGTGTTTTTGGTTGAATCACATGAACTAGAGGGAGCCCCAAGGTGGTTCTTCAGCTCTGCCTTGATGGGTCTAACCTGACTACAGGTGACTAACTTCCTCTGCAAGTCTGGGGCAACAATTTCTGCCCCATGTACCTCACTGAATAGTCAGAAGAACACTGACTATGAAGACAACCTGACAAATTAAAAAAAGTGTGTGTGTTTGCATATATACATATACGTACATGTGTGTTATATGTATATATGCATTTGTGTTTATTTGCATATCTATAAACTATCCCTCCATGAAGATAAGTACATGAGGAGAAAACCACTGTGACATGTGTATGCAAGAAGATATGTCCACATTCACCTCAGCAATGAGATTCCAACTTTCTGCCATTGTCACCAAAATCCTTGTGCTAGATTCTCATCCAGAGCTGTGTCTGTTAAAGTGAGACTGATGTATTTTTTTCTCTAACACAGTTCTCAGATACAAAAGCAAATATGCTTCAGGCATTGCTGGAGAGACACTGGGGGAAGTGAAAAAAAAAAAAAAAACCCTGAGATTATAACATGGTGTTCATGTTTGATGTTTTTCTGTGGTGAACTGTATGGTGATTGTAAAATCATCCATGTATCTACTGACATGGGAGAAGAACATTAAATTAAAGGTGCCTCCTCATTCTCATCTTGTCTGTTCATGGAGAAAAAGGGCCATGACCTCATAGGAGGTGGCTTTGACCCACCATTCCATTATCTTATGAGCATTTTTATTGTCAGGGATGTGTAAAAAATAAAATAAAATGGCAGATGGCAATCTCATAAATCTTCAACAAAGAACAAATGGTTTAGATTAGTCAAAGAAATGAAAAACAAAAGTCAGAGTGTTTGATTACTTTCCCAAAGGGAAAAAAAAAGCAACTTAAAATCACAGGAAAATGCCTTCTGAAAAAAGGAGAAAGCATATTAACACTTTTTGTTTTGACCTTCTTGTACATGCTTAGAACTATTTAGCATTTAAGCAACTTGAAATACAAATTTTCATGAAGTTTTTATTTTGAAACGGAGTTGAGTTCAAATCCTGGATGTCATTAAAAAAATGACATCTGCTCAGATTATTTTGGCTATTTTCTTAATACCCTCTATATAGAGGCTATTTTCTTTTCTTGAAGATTGATTTATTTATGCTTACAAGAGCTGGGGTACAGGCCAGAGTGGCGGGAGGTGAGAGGATTCACCAGAGACAGATTGGGGAGCAGAACGGGCAGATGGACTGAAACACACTGCTGAGGGGAGCAGAGGACGAAGCAGGAGAGGTCTGCTGCGTCATGTGGATCCCCTCCCTGGCTGGGGATCAGATTTGCGCTTCTGCGCTGTGGATGCGTCACAGTGCAGCACTCAACCTGCTGCGCCACCAGGGAGGCCCAAGGCTATCTTCTTAATACCCTCTTCATACTGACTGGTGGTAGGTAGTGTGAGTCTTCGGGAAAGCAGGGAGCCCCTATAGCCCAGTATCTCCCATGATGTTCAGGCTATGAAGTTCACATATTCTCTGGCTTCAGGGCCGTCACGAAGAGGATGTTGGAAGAGGAGGTAGCTAAGACACCTTCTGCAGCCTCACTCTGGCTATGCACAGACAACGAGCTTTCCTTTAGACAAGCGATTAATTCTGCTCACACTCACTGTCCCAGGACAGCTCTCCCCAACCAGGATGCATCCCGAAGCACTACCTTGCTGTCAAATGTACAGTCTTTGATTTTGTTACTTTTTGCATAACTAGAGTGCAGTTGACTTTTTTTGTATCCATTCTACCTTTTAAAATACGTGTAAATTCATGGAATGCTTGCCATGCTCAGGACTCAAAATTGCCCCATCTTCTGAAAAAGCCTTGACACTGTCCCTTTCCCGTCACATCCTCAACTGGCCCTGGTCACCCCGATCTGTTCTCCTCACCATAGTTTTGTCTGAGAATGTCAGATAACTAGACTCATACAGGGTGTCGCTTTTTAACACTAGTGTCTTTCACTCTGATTCTTTTGAGCGTCACCCCAGTGCTGGTATGTGGCTATGCTTTGCCCCTTTTTGCTTCTGGGGACCACTGCGTCGTAGGGGTGCACCACACTTGGTGTTGTTACCTGTTGAAGAACATGTGGCTTGGTCTAGTTTTTGGCAACTTTGAATAAAACTACTGGACCTATGAATGCACAAGTTTTTGTCTGAACCTAAGTTTCATTATTTTTAGGGTACAGACCTGCGATAGACTTGCCCCATGTAGCATGCCAGGCCTTTCTACCATAGAGTCAGATGCAAGCTCTGTTTAAACTTTTGGAGAATTGTAGCTTGTGGCAATTGTAGCTTGTGACAAACCTTTAATTTGGAGGATGTTTGATTTAACTCATTTAGTTTTTGTATCATGTCTAAGAATTCATTCCCTGCTGTGGGTCACAAAGATTTTTTTCTCCTATGTTTCCCCCTAAAAATTCTGTTGTTACCTTTTACTTTTAGATCTGTGAATTAGTTTTTAGATAGGTATAATCTTTGCTTTTGTTTTTTTTTTTTTACATGTGGATTCATTGTTCCAACACCACTTATTGAAAAATCTTTTTTCCACTGAATTGTCTTTGCACCTTGTTCAAATCAATGGGTAATATTTACGTAGTCTGTTTCTAGAGTCCCTGTTCTGTCCCACTGATTCATGTTTCTATCCGGTTGCCTGTGCCTTACTAGTACATTAGTTGCCTAGTACATTGGATAGTACAATTCTATCCAATTACTAGTACATTAGTTTCCCATTCCCTGTTGCCTTGTTAGTGGATCTATATAGCAGATTTTAAAATCAAGTGATGTGATTTCTCCGAGGTTTTTCTTTTTTCAACATTGTTTTGGGAGCTCCGGTCCCATCTACCTTGTTTTAGAGCGAGAGTGTTCATACCCACAAAACAAAATCAGGCTGGTATTTTCATTCTTTGAGTCAAATTTATTAATCAGTTTTGGGAAAATTAACATCTCAATCCTGTTGCGTCAGTCTATAAACAGAACATCTCCCCATTTATTTAGCTCTTCTTTGGTTGTTTTCATCAACATTTTCTACTTTGCAGTATCCAGATCCCTAACATGTCTTGTTAGATATATGAAATAGCTGCTTTCTTTTTAGATCTTTGTTTGTATTTGTTCATTATCAATTCTAGGCATAAAATGGAGTCTTGTGTGTGTTAACATTATATCTTATAACACTGGTAAACTCACTGTTTTTGTTCAGACTTTTTAATATGGTAAACTAGTGGTATTGATTTTTGTCTATTGAAGTAATCATATTATATTTTAATATATTGCTCTATAAAAGATAGCACATTTACATCTTTTTTCTGCTCTGTATTTTGTTTTTTCTATGTGGATCATACGTTACCTGTGTAACAAAAAGTTTATTCTTTATAACTTATCTGATATACACAGCAACATTAACCAAAAAAGAGGAAAAAAGTGCTCATCCATTCATCTCTAAATCAGTTGTTATCCCATTTTTTACAGTATTTTAATCATAAACCCATTTGTTTAATTTAGTGGTAGATAACATTTAACTCCCTGAAACTTAAATACTTAAATGAACCATTCTGCATTCAGAAAGTCCACCAAGTGATAAAATACCTACTTGTCAAGCCCTGTTCTTAGACCATAAGTTACTACCAAGGCCATAATCATTTGGCCATTTCTAGTGATAAACAAATGACACGTGATTCATTACCTTTATCCTTCGTACACACAAGTTCTTCTTGTACTCTTTTTATTTTTCCCACCACCATTCCTTATAACTCCTTCACCCTCCCTCCCTCCCTCCCTTCCTCCCTCTTAATCTCAGGAACTTCATTTTATTGATTAGTGGCACTGGTTTTATAAGTACTTTTCTTTGTCAAACTGTCTGCTTTATAAATGTCCAGTTTTTATCTTTGTCATTTTGACTTGCTTTACTCCATGTAATTCTCTCAGGCACCTTCCGTTTTGCTGTAAATGGCAACATTTTTCCTGATGACTGTATTGGATTCTGTAGTGTGGGTCCCCTACATTCCATAGTGCGGGTCCATTATATCTGCTTGATCAGTCTTCTGCTGATGTGCATTTAGGTTGCTTATGTTTCCACACTTAACGTATTGATGTTTATATACTTTAAAAGCCTTTTGTGAAGGATTTTTCCGTCTACATTAATTAGGGATAGTGTCCTGAAATTTGCTTTCCTTGTCCTACATTGCCTAGGTTTTATATCAGGTAGTTCAAAACAAATTAGAAATTATTCCAGAAGGCAGGTCCTTCTGAGGACTGATGTTATAGCATCAGCTGTTTTCAAAGTAGGTGCCAACTATGTGAGACCAGTAGTTCAGGTTTCAAAGCCTTTGATGTTGCATTTAATGTCAGACTCATATGAAAAGCTCAGGGGTGAGCTCAGAGCATTCTCAAATAACCTGATACACTGACTTTCCCTTCCCCCTAGCTCCCTAGGTCTTCCTTTATGGCTCTCCAGGCAGCAGCCTTTCATTTATTTATTTTTTTAAAAAGACTTACTTATTCATATAAGAACTAGGGTACAGGCCAGAAGTGCAGGGGGCAAGAGGATCCACCAGAGACAGAGTGGGGAGCAGAACAGGCAGATGGACTGAAATACACTGCTGAGGGGAGCAGTGGGTGAGGCAGGAGAGGTCTGCCACACCATGTGGGTCACCTCTCTGGCCGGCGGCAGGAATTGAACTCGTGCTACAGTGGCTGCGTTTTGCTTTATAGTGCATTTCTTAACCCACTGCACCACCAGGGGAGGGCCCAGCAGCAGCCTTTTAGATGCTAACCAACACGTTTAATCTCTGAAGTGTGTTTGGTTTATAATGATTATATATATGGAGAGAGGGGCGCGTGTAAATAAATGCTGACAGCATAATATCCACTACCTGGTTGGAAAATTGCAATATGAATTTGAAAACATCGAAGAGGGTAGATATTTTTCATCACTGATAGAATGATGAGAATATTACTGCATCATCCCTTCTTTCCAGAAAATTCTAACTATGATTCCCACTGAAGAAGAGAAGCAGAAAATCCAGGAAGCTCAGCTGGCCAACCCTGACGTGCCTCTGGGCAGTGCCGAGCAGTTCCTCCTGACTCTCTCCTCCATCAGCGAGCTCTCAGCTCGACTCCACCTCTGGGCGTTCAAAATGGATTATGAAACTACAGAAAAGGTAAACACTTAGGAATAGAGGCAGCCACTCCGGCAGCCCCACTGCTGAGAAAGTCTGTTTTTTTATGGAGAAGGCAGTGACGTACCATTCCTGAGACAGCATTCACAGGAATGTTGTGTCCATCCTAAGAGCTCAGCGGTCTACTCCTGAGGGCTTATCCTAATGTGTCTGCCTGGAGCCGGCTTCACACACTTGAGTGTGGGTACCAGGTGACATGCTAAAAAAAAGACAGCAATTAAAGTTTTTTTTCTGACTCCATATGTTCATAGAAAAGATTTGGAAAATAGAAGCACTCTTGAAAATGAAAATAGAAGCACACTCCCACCTGATGATAATCAAGTAAACTGTCGCTGCCTGTGGCAATCAGTAGGTCATTGGGTTTCTCTGAGAGAGTATCTTAATACAAAGTTGAAAATACAAGAGATCATGTAAGGGTGAGAGGAGCACAGAAAGGGCCCTTGACAGTGAAGACGTGGGGATCTCGGCTGGAGCAGGGCACAGAAGCAGCAAGCGTCTTCTGGTCTTGGACAGGCTGAGCTGAAGGAACCAGCACAAAGAAAAGAGAATGGAGGGGAAGCTTCATTGAGAGAACGTGCCCAGGGGACACAGACTCCAAGGTAGAGAGGCTCGGTGGCCTCCATCCTCCTGTGAAGGGCAGAGAGGTGGCAGTGGGTATTGGCATCCATTCAGGAGTAGTAGGGCAGGAATGGAGACCTAGGACTGCTAAGCTGGGCTCTAAGCTGGACTCTAAGTGTTCAGTGACCTTCTCAGGCAAAGTGATGTCATGTCATGGGGTCCTCCTTGGTTGGGTATTGGCAAGGCTAGCCTGGCAGAAGCTCTGCTGGAGAGTGAAGCTGAACCTTCTGACTTTTGGGTTTAAGCTGTGGGAGACACTTGGTAAAAAAAGACATTGAAGCAGGGTTCATAGAGTGATGGTAGATAGGGAAGGGGAGACCGAGGCCGTGAGGCCACGGGAAAGGCTAAAAGTTAGAGTGGGAGTTATGAAGGCTATGGGAGCTGTGAGGATGGTATCTTTCTAGAAAGTAACCAGGATAAGAGGTTGCTTGCCATGGAGTGCTTGGAGGGGAGGCTGGGAGACAGGACCAGAGAGGCCGCAATTTCTTGCATCATCTGCATGGAAAGAAAGAGGCAAAGAGGGAGACTGTAGTCAGGATACTAAGGGAACCTGTGAAGGAAGAGTTCCATGAATGCAAGCTATGGTTGAAGAGGGATGAGAGTAGGTTATGGCCCGGGGGTCCTTCTTGTGCTGCGTAGATGAGCAGGCACAAGAGAAGACCACATATGTCACCTCACACAACCTTCTGCAGCCACAGGTCTCCACCAGGGAGACTTTGAGGACCAGACTTTGTCCCTGATCTTTTCAGCCCTTTTCGGTAACTAGGAGCGTGTCTCCACCCATGGGATTACCTTGTGCTGGGGAGAACTCCACTCCTTACCTTGTACGAAAGTCAACAAGAACAGAGCGAAACCAAGATACATATATTCTTCATCATCTCCTCATCTTCTTTTTAACTGAAAGGAAGTGGCAGAGCCTCTTTTGGACCTGAAGGAAGGAATAGACCAATTGGAGAACAATAAAACCTTGGGCTTCATCCTGTCTACTCTCTTAGCCATCGGGAACTTTCTAAATGGAACTAATGTAAGTCTTTCATGTCCCCCATCCTGCCACCTTCCCTTGTCAAGGCATACCTCCCCCTTATTTTCTGGTGGAGGTTGTATCTCTGAGCTGCCTCCCCTCACCCCAGTGTACAATTGAACAAACAACTTTCATATTTTTTTTCTCTTCATTATTTTTTTTAATTTAAATATTTAATTTTTCCCTTTATATATATTTGACATCAGTTGTAATCCCCATCACCATATCAACAGTGCACCATAACCTCAGTCCCCCGTGCTCCCATTTGCCCTCCACCCTCGAGTTGTGTCCTTAAACTATCTGGGCCTATTTATGGCAACCTGTATGTAACTATAAATAAGAAAACTTAGAAAAATAAGCACACTGTTCCTTCCCAAGCTCGGCTAGTCTCAAACCTGACATTGAAGATATTTTCTTCTACTGTTTTTTGCCCCTGAGTTTATTACTCAAATACTTGTACTTATATACATTACATAAACTTTTTAAAATTTACTTTTCTTTGGCCAAGTAGTCAAAAGTAACAGGGCAAGGGGAGCAAGATGGCAGAGACCCAGCCCCCTCGCACCCTGATTGGCGGGGGGAGCCCTGGGACAGTTAGTAACAGACCTGCATGGGAACAGGCTGGATGCTCGTGTCATTTCTCAGTGTACCTGGTCCTACGTGAGCAGCCGCAGATGATGGAGCTTGTGCCCGAGTAGCGTCCCTCACAGAGGAGCAGTTGTGGGCTACAGCAGGGTGTTGATTCTAACCTTTTGTGCTTTTCTCAAAACCTGCACGAAACGAGTTCTGTCTTTTACTTAATGTTCACCAAACAGGCCAAAGCATTTGAACTAAGCTACCTCGAGAAGGTTCCAGAAGTCAAAGACACCGTGCACAAGCAGTCACTTCTCCACCACGTGTGCACCATGGTGGTGGAAAACTTCCCAGACAGCTCTGATCTGTACTCGGAGATCGGGGCCGTCACCAGGTCAGCCAAGGTACGTCTGCGGACCGGGGAGCGGGCTGTGCCTTCCCGCCCATGCTGGCTCTCGCGGCTCATCTCTGAGGCACAGACTCTGTGAAGTAAAACGCCCAAGTGCTGCTGGCATGCCCTGCTCTAGAGCTTGTGAATTTGACTCGTCTTATGTCATTTCTAATGGACTTTGAAGATGGTTTTCCCATCTCAGGTTTGCCATCAGATTCTTTCCTACTGAGAAATGCGAGGCAAGCCTGTTATCTCAGCACAACCCTCACGCCACCCCACCGGGGAGCGGGGCTGAGCACCAGGCTGCGCTCTCCAGCACAATAAAACCCTCCAGCCTGTGTTAGAGACACGCTGTGACTCCTCCTAAGACTCCCTTGCAGTGAGGTGTGCAGCCAGCACACAGGGCACCCCGGCCCATGCTCCCCCACATTGGCCCTCCCCATGGCTTTGCAGAGGGGCCAGTTTTATAGGACCCTAAACAGCATGTGGCGTTGGCCCCTCTGCTGCAAGCCCTTAAATTTAGTGCAGAGTTAAAGTTTCCACGAGCTTGGGATTTATTAGAAAAGAGACAGTCTTAACAGCTGAGCACCCAGCTCAACCTACCACAGGAGCATCACTGGGCCTAAACAACCCAGAGGAACCCCAAATGCACCAGAACCGGGAGGCCATATGAGGGTCTTGGGAGCAACAGGAGCCTCATGGAGAGGGGCTTGGGTAGGGCGCAGCAGCCAAGCCAGCGTGGGGGAAAGCTGAAGTCACAGCCCAGGTGGCAGGCAGAGTGGACAGGGAAGGGCCTTTTGCCCTGGGACCAGGTGGGTGTTGGGGACTAGTTCCAGAGAGCAGAGGGAGGGAGGAGGGCTGGGGAAAGGGTGTTGGAAAGCTTTCCTTCCAGGGGCTCTTCCCCTCTCTGTTTTGTGGGGACCTGGGGCTGAGCCCCTCCTTTCCTGCCTCAGGAAGAGCAGGGTGGCAGGCCAGCCGGACAGTGGGCCTGTCTTGAAGCAGAAAGAGGCACGGCCGGCAGCCCCAAGCTCTGAGAGCTGACAAAGGGGACACTAGAACCATGCCCCTGTACCCCTTTTCACAGACTCTCTTAAGTGTTTACTGGTCAGGCACTGTTTTGAAGTCTTCACAAATATTACTTGAATATCCTAACCAAGGCAAAAGACCCCTCTGAGTCCCCCCAAAGGGGACCCTCCAGTTGCTGCTCTGACAGCCTCGCAAGCACCTTCTCAGAGACAGCTGAGTTAGGAATTCCTCTATAGGAGGCAAAGTCTGCCTGGCTGCCTGAGCCTCTTCATCTTGGCCCTGTTTCTAAAGCCATCCAGAACTGATAGTCCCCTTTCACCCGTGGTTTTCATTCCTTCTAGTGCCTTCCTCTAGAGGGAGCCTGCTTGTGACAAAAGTTGCCCGGGCTTAGGAGTTCTGACACCAGGCTGGGCCCCAAAGTCTGCCTTCCCTCGGCCTTTCCCCAGAAGTGTTTCCTTAGTGAGTTAGCCATTGCATAGCTCATCTTTTCCCAAAGATTGACTGCACGAGGGGCACGGCAGGTAGTTTTACCCATTAACCTTGGCAATTACTTGTCATGACTGTGGACCCCAAGACTTGCAGCAGGAGACCAAGAGCCCAAGAGGGCATCTCCCAGCCCTTCCCAGGTTCACTCCCAAAGCCATTTTGGGCACTAAGGGGCTCTTCTGTGCAGACACATACAAACTCAGCTGCAGGAACCCGCAGTCCAACTGCGCTCACCCTAGGCTGTCACACATCAGGCATCACCGCTGCAGCCTCCAAGGAGCACATGCTCTGGCGTTGGCGGTAAGCTGTGTCCCACCAGGCGCTGGCGGAAGTGGGTGAAGGGGCCCCCCAAAGGCCGGCTACCCTCAGGGAAGAGCAAAGTGATGGGTGATCACTGGCCTCACCCCACAGCTCCAGGGAGCAGAGGCAGGTGGGAACACAGGTTCTCATCCCTTGCATTGTACCTACTTCTATTACCTGCGTGCATCTCCCCAAAACTAGCTATTTAGCAGTGTATTAGTTTCCTAGAGGTGCTGTGATGAAGCACCCCAAATTCAGTTGCCTAGAAAAACAAGATTTTTTATTTTGGTCTCAAGTATGGAAGCCGTTAGTCTGAGGTCAAGATGTTGGCAGAGTTGATTGCAGAGTTGATTCCTTTTGAAGGAGAAGTCTGTTCCATAGTTCTCTCCTAGGTCCTGGTGGTTTGTAGGCAATTGTTCTGCCTTCATCTTCACATGGCATTCTCCCTGGGCATCTGTGTCCAAAGTTCCCCTTCTTGTAATGATACCAGTTGTGTCGAACCAGAAGTCCATTCTCCTCCAGTATGATCTCTTTCTAATATAACTAATTCTATCTGCAGCAACCAAATTTCTAGATATTGTCACATTCTGGTGTCTCCTGGAAGGCAGGAGGTTTGATTTCAGTATATGAAATTTTTTTAAAAGATTCATTTATTTATGCATACAAGAGCTGGGGTATAGACCACAGTGGCGGGAGGTGAGAGTTGTCACCAGAGACAGAGTGAGGAGCACCGAAATACACCGCTGAGGGGAGCAGCAGGCAAGGCAGGAGAGGTCTGCTGTGCCATGTGGGTCCCTTCCCTGGCTGGGGATCGAACTGGCACTGCTGTGCCGTGGATGCTTCACAGTGCGGCACTCAACCCACTGCACCACCAGGGAGGCCCTCAATATATGAATTTTTGAGTAATAAAATTCAACCCATAAAAGACACCAAGAAATGTTATTTTGTGACTGGTTCTGCTTCAGTGACTTTTGTTAGATTTCAGTCAAGGTGTTTTCCAGGCTGCAGTCACCTGAAGGCTTGAGTGGGCCTGGAGAATTTACTCCAGTGAGTAAGCAGGTGCTTACTCACCTGCTGGCTGTTAAAGAGGCCTTAGTTCCTCCCCCTCTGGGTCACTTCCACAGCTCCTTGAGTGTCTCATGACATGGTAGTGGCCTCCCCTATTGTGTGATGAGAGAGAAAGAACCAGGGCAGAAGCTCTGTCCTTTTTATGACTAGTTTTTATGTTCCATTCATCAGAACCAAGTCACTTAGGCTACCTCATGTTCAAAGGGCAGCATATTAGGCTTTCCATTTTGAAGGGACGTGTGTCAAAGAATTTGTGACATGTTTGCAGTCTCATACTCTGTGTGTTTCCCCTCCACAACCCTCTCATCCCTGCCTGAGTCGTCCCACAGCACCCCAGCCTACCTTGATAAGACGAGACTTCGCAGCCTCTGTGTCTCCCAACACACAGAAAGTAGCCCAGGTGGAGCAGTCCTTGGGAGAGTTCTTCTCATGCCCAGGCTCTCCCTGAGATCAAGTTTGTTCGGACCAACACTAGGTCTAAGTCATAATGGTTGGGAACTTAGACTCTGGAGCCAGGGAACTTTGGGTTCGAGTCCCAGTTCCACCATTTCCTACTGGGGCAGTGTCACAGGTTACTGCATCAGTTTCTCCCTCTGAAGTGGAACTAGTAACAGTGTGAGGAGGTGAAGCCTCAGCTCAGGTGTACAGCCGAGACAGTCTTCCAGCCCTCTCATGATGCAGCTTTAAGCTCCGTGCTCAAACTGCTTTTCATTAAAAATTCCCCACCTGGTTGACAGTGAGGTTACTTCTACTCCTACCTTAGGATCTCAGATTTTTCTCTTTGAAAAGCCATCTCTCACATCCTATCTGCCTGCCCCACGGCTCACTGCAGTGCTGAGCCAGCATCTTCTGGTTAGACTGCGCAAAGCTATGGGGTACATGTGTTTAAGATGAACTGAAGTCATTAGCTGTATTAAAGTGTTTAAAATTATTGTGGATCCAGGTCACTGCCAGATGCCAGTGAGGACAGAGCCAGAGAGTTGTAGTTAGACCTATTACAACTGGCTTTAAATCTCCTAGACCTCCTAGACATTACTTGTCAGTCCCCAGTCATCTGGATCCTTTTCTGGACTTATTCTTTGAACTATTCCATCCTTTTCTAAATTTACATTTGTTATCCCCTCAGCTGAATGCCAGATTTTCCCTCTTAGCTCTATTTTATCTTTAATCTGGACAGAGGATTCTTTCAGCTGTAGACAAACCATTTTGCTCAAAATCCCATGAACTCCTTGCTTACTTGTATCTCGGAGTTCTGCCTGAACTTGCCCTCCCTTTTCTGATTCTTTAGAACCCATGAAATTCAAGACGTCTGTCTTGCCTGGAGCCCTGGGTATTCTCTTTGCTCAGCGTGTCTTCATCCTCTCTGGTGACAGATCCTCTCCCAGGATTGACCTTCGTTGATTTGACCATTCCATCCTCCTTCTCACTGGAGGTCTGAGGCCACCCCAGCAAGTCTCCTTGGGCTCATATGCAGTCCCATGTAACCCTGCAACCACAGTCAAGGGGCAGCTAAGCAATGGCAACTCACCTCCACACCCTTGTTTGACTCTTCTCTCCCACCATCTCTCTGCTGCCTCCCTTCAGTCCACTAGTTTGTCTCTTCCCTCCCTCCTAGCCTTCTCAGTTTCTCCCCCCACCCCCAGCTGATCCTACCTCTCCCTTCATTAAATATGCTCACGTCTATCTTTTCCAGACTAACCCTCTGGTTCACACAAATTTTAGTCTAGAAATTTTATAGAAGCATTAGATTAAAAAGCCACATCTCAGGCTACCTCAATCACCCAAACTCTTCCCAGTTCCTTGAAGATCACATACTTTGCGCTCATGGCGTGCATCTGCTGGCAACCCCCAGGCCCACACAACACACACCCGTATACCCAGATACACATACACACGTGCACTCGCTTGGTGGGTTATGTGTGCCCTTAGTGCTTGGTACTCCCCTATTTATATGCTCCTAGTAACTCGCTTGACATTTGTCCTTGTGTTCTTAGAACCTGGACTGATGACAGGTGGACACTAGTTTCTCCATTGGGGCTAGTTGAATGAGTAAGTGGGTAGATAAGTAAAATAATTTGTCACACAGTGTAACAGAGGTGATGGTGAAGAGCAGCTGGCTGCCCCGTAGCAGGCCCGGCATATCGGAGGCATCCGTGTGTGACTATGGCAAGTTCCTCCAACCTTACATGAAATATCATCTCTGAGAACGAGCGCTCTGAAAAAATTTATGAGACATCTGCTCAGTTCATCTTGTACTAGGCTTCCTTGATACCATGTTTTAATTTACAGTTCCCAAAGACTTTTCTAAGATTTCTTTCCAAATAATAAAAGAAGAGGTGATACTTGTGTTGGGTTCATTTGGAGAACAGTTCTATCACTAAATAATTTGATGACGAGATAATGACAAATACACATGTGGATACTTTTTGGGCCATAAATATGTTTGTATTTCAAGATGTAAATTTGGTTTTGATGTTTACTTCTTCCCGGAGGCACTTTGGTTTCCTGGTTCGGGTTGGTGTCCGGTTATTTCACTGCATTTGCAATGTTCTCTCTCTGATTTTCAGGTTGACTTTGATCAACTTCAGGATAATTTATGTCAGATGGAGAGAAGATGCAAAGCTTCATGGGATCACCTCAAGGCAATTGCAAAACATGAAATGAAACCAGTTTTAAAACAACGAATGTCGGAGTTCCTAAAAGACTGTGCAGAACGAATTATCATCCTAAAGATTGTCCATAGAAGAATAATTAACAGGTAAGTGGGTGCAGGAACTCATCAAAACATCCTTTAAGTGGCATGTTGCAAATACTTTGCACCCGAAGATTAAAGGGACAAAAGTTCATAAATTTGGGATACATGGCACATACACCTTGGATGCACGAGCTTCATTTGTCTCACACACATGACAGTACTATAATGCCATTGACTTTTGAGATTGGAAGGAATCTCGGAGAAAATGTCATGCAAAAATCCTACTTAGTCAGGAATTGCATCTGACAAGTTGAGCCCTGAAGCTTGAGCCTGCTCCTGTAGGGAGCTACTAGAGAGCTCTTCCTCACAGGCAGCTCAACTTTTGGGAAAGCTTCCTCCTTTATATCATCTGTGATCTATCCTCTGAGGCCTCTCGCTCATCGTTTCTCTGATGGGGCTCTGCACTGTGCCTGGCCCTGGTGAGGCTCAGGCCCCATCCAGGTGCTGTCTGTCAGACTGTCCTCAGAGTCAAAGAATGTGGAGACATGGCACATGGCAGTGATATGTCAGACCGGCTCACCTGCAGCTGTGAGCCCTGTGTGTAAACCTCATGAGGCAGGACTAGCCAGGGCTCTTTCACCTGCAAGTGGCAGCAACTCTGGGACTAGAACCATGGCTCTTCCGGCTTCCCAAGCAAGGAATTTTCCTCCCAGCCACCAACACTGTCTTTCCCTTTGCTTGTCCCTTTCAACAGGCTAATCCTGCGTCCATCAGTTCTACAGACGGCTTCATCCGCACCCGGGGTTGCGTGGTTTAGGTCCTTCGGCTTGGCCACTACCTGGAGCGCCCCGTCTCTGCACCACGCCCCCTTCACTGCCCACCACGGCGGCCATGAACTCTAGGCTCGCTGTGCTCGTCCCCAGTTGGGTGGCCAATAGGAGTGTAGGCTGGGATTCAGGTCACCTGAGAGCACGCGTCACTCAGGTGATCAGCTTACCAAGGGGAACACGCACACGCGTACGTGTGTGCATCTGTGTTTTCTCTCCCCTTATGTCATTTCCTGTTTTTGGTGATTATACCTCCTGGGTCTTGATCCAGACTGTTGAGGAGGGTGTGGTCTTTAGGGGAATGAAGATGAGAATCTTCCCTCTAGGTTGACAACTATCCATTCATTAGCACTTTTGGAATTTAGTTGCTTGACCTAAACCCGCCTCTCTGGGCTTCATCTAGACCTCACAGCTGCCCTCTGGGTAAGAAGATCTTCTCAGAGATTTTTGTCAGATTTCTTACTGAGACTAAAGTACACTGTGCTTTTTTAGCATGGTTAAAGAGGGAAGGACGGGAATGTGAGCCGCTTTGGCCAGCCGTGCTTTGTATGATACAAGCGATTTCCAACTTAAAAAAACTGCTCAAATAAACAAATAGTTTCCATTTGAAATGTCTTCAAACTGGAGCAACTTTACAAAAGTCTTGTAAAGCTATTATGCCTGGTCACAGTAACCACTTTATCCCAGACAGATAAAAATTCATACATCTGTTCCTTCGGGTATAATACACACACACACACACACACGCACGCACAGACACACACACATATGCGTTCCCCTTGGTAAGCTGGTCACCTGAATGACCATGGTGGGCAGTGAAGGAGGCGTGGCGCAGAGACAGGGTGCTCCAGGTAGTGGCCAAGCCGAAGGACCTAAACCACACAACCCGGGTGCGGATGAAGCCATCTGTAGAACTGATGAAAGCAGGATTAGCCTGTTGAAAGGGACACGAGGGACTCAGAGGCCCAGGTATTGTGGCTAGTCTTTTCCTCCTTTACTACCAAGATTCCCAGGAGCCAAGGACTGCTGAGATCCAACGTGCTCCCATTTCACAGTGAGCCCCAGAAAGGAGAACAACATTAGTTTATAATCATTCACTGGATGACAGGTGAATGGCCTTGCAGGCAAACCTAGATAAAAGCCATCACATCTGAAAGTTGAGATATGTAAGCCTCTATCTTTTTTTGAAGCAGCAGTGATTACACAGCTATTGCCCACGACTCTTAGAGTGTAAGGGCTCAGCCTCCACAGGTGGCAGAGTAGCATGTTGATTCTCACAACACCCAGACCTCCACAGCAGCTGAACTGTTTTATATTCCACCATTTTCTACATCCTCACCAACACTTGTTATTGTCTGTCTGTATTTTAGCCATGCTTGTGATTGTGAAGTAGCATCTCAGTGGGCTTTGATTTGTGGTCCTCGAATGACTAATGATGTTGAGCATCTTTTCATGTGCTTACTGCCTATCTGCACATATTTTTTAAGAAGTATCTTGTTAAATCCTTTGTCCATTTTTCATCTTTATAGTGTAGGGGGTGCAAGATTTCACTATATGTTCAGGGTACAAATCCCTTATCAAACATATGACTTAGAAATATATTCTCCCGGGGCCTCCCTGGTGGCACAGTGGGTTAAGCAACACACTATGAAGCAAACCGCAGCCACTGCAGCACGAGTTCGATCCCTGCTGCCGGCCAGGGAGGGG
>JAGFMF010011464.1:6264780-6322528 GCA_019455555.1 Galemys pyrenaicus | reverse complement strand
TCAGCAGTGTACTTCCGTTGATCTGCCTGTTCTGCTCCCGCTCTCTGTGGTGAATCCTCTCACCCCCCCACACCTCTGGACTGTACCCCAGTGCTTGTAGGCATAAATAAATAAATCTTAAAAAAAAAAAAAGAAATATATTCTCCCAGTCTGCAGGTTATCTTTTTACTCTTGATGATGTCCTTTGATGCACTAAAGATATCCATTTTGATGAAGTTTCAATTTATCTTGAAATATCTTTTCTTTGGTTGCTTATGCTTCTTTTGGTATATCTAAAAAATCATTACCTAATCCAAAGTCATGAACATTTATACATTATAGGTTCTTTTGGGAGTTTAAGCTAGCATGTTTGGCTTTAAACAGCATTTTCAGTTTCCTTTAAAAACATGTTTTATGCTTCACTTTATTATTTTTCACAAAAAGAATTAAGTCAATGTCCCTCATTTGGGAAACAACTTGGCCCCTATTCAAACTGTACAAATTAAGAGTGACCAGAACCAAGAGTTTTTGTCTACAAATAGTGGTATCATTTATATAATATTGTTAATTCTTCATAAAAATTTCCCTCTGTCTCCTAGTACTTGTTTTTCACTGACAACTTGAAATTGGGAACTTGCTTACTTATTTTAAAAATTAAATAAGTGGAGCCCAATAAAGTTTAATTTATTAACAGCTAGAAAAGATTGAGAAAGAAAGCTACTTTGTATAGTTTGTTTAGTGTGTAGTAATTAAATTAAGATGATATTCAGAAAAATATTTTTTCTCAGAGTTTTCTCAGTGGAGGCTCTGGAAGTAACCTTATAATTTTTTTATGAACCATCCTAGCATACTTATGTCTATTCTAACTATTCATAAAACAGGTTTCCATGGAATTGCTAAGCAACATTTCTTTATTCCTTATTTAGTTCTTATATAATCTAGAAACTGCGATATTTTTTCTGACAGTAACACTTTCTCATTTTTCTTACAAAACTTTTATACATCTATTTTAGAAAAATACTAAAAGACATTCAAAAAAGAATCAGTAATTAATCTAAAATTCTACCTCACAGAAATAACCTCCATCAATGACAAAGTGACTTGAATTTGACTATTGATTGCATATTCGCTTGAGAAGACTTTTCATCCTCAAAGCCCAGAATGAAGTACAATATTGTTGACTGATTGGTTTCTTACTGTTACTTTTATCATTAAAATTGTTATTTTTATTAAGATAACTTCATTTTATAATGCTAAAATTCAGAAATAAACGCTCTCCTCTCTCTTCAGGTGTGTATTGCCATACCACCAAGGTGCCTAGAGTTCTCCAGAGTCCAGGTTTCTTCATAACATCTGCAGTTTCTCACTCAGTTTTATAATAAGCCGGTATTTCCAGACTATTTTTCTTGACAGTTGATTTTTGTTCCTTAAAACTGAAGCTGTTGTACTGTTGTTTTCCACTGCAGGTTCCATTCCTTTCTGCTCTTTATGGGCCATCCTCCATATGCAATTCGGGAAGTGAACATAAACAAGTTCTGCAGGATCATTAGTGAGTTTGCACTGGAGTATCGCACCACCAGGGAAAGGGTTTTGCAGCAGAAGCAGAAACGGGCCAACCACAGAGAGAGAAATAAGACCAGAGGGAAGATGATCACCGATGTAAGTCCTTTATTAAGAAAGTGTGGGCATGTAAACCCTCCCTACAATTTGGGGGTTGAGCTTTTTTTTTTTTAACTGAAAAAAAGTTTCCTCTTTCAAAAAGTGCCTACATTTCTGTGAAAATCTGCTGCATAATAAACTAGGAAGTAGGACATAAAGAATTAAGGACATGGGGCCGATGGAAGAATGTGAAACTTATGTTGGTGCATTATATGATGCTGAAGACACTGAGTGCTTGATTCCATTTTCAACCTCTGTGCCATGGGAGAAATTGGAAGAGAAGGAAAAAATGTAAAAAATAATGCCACCTAGAAAAGAAGACAAATTATTAATTTGGGAATTGGCTTAGGATTTGAATCATCAATACAATGCTGTGTGACCTGTCAGTTGACACATAGACCGTCCTTCTAGACATTCGGATAGAGAAATAACTGATGTGATTGCTCAAAGACATAATATGATGGGTTCTGGCAATCCGTTGAGTCACAGAATATTAAGGTGGGAAGAGATCCCAGAGGACAGTGAGATAGCAGTAGTTCACTACAGTCCCGGGGTTGGGGGGGACAGGGGCAGATGTCATGCTCACTTGCAGGCCTGTTTCTCCAACTTTCCTCCATCAGCTCTGAGCCTACCTGGGCCTCAGGTGCAGTGGGCATTCAGATGGGAGATGTGTAATTGGAGGGGGAAGGAATGAGTAAAAATGCCAGAAACAGACACACCATGAAGGTGCCTCTTTCTCATGTGCCTTCATGACACTTATCCCTTCTGTATGTAGATATTTGAGAAGTGTATTGTCTCTGAGAGACACAGGCAATGAACTAGGTAAAGGGTTAAGACACATGTAATGCCATCATCCTCTGAGGGCCACAGCCTGGACTGGAGATTTTGTTGGGGTAAGAATAAAGTTCATTAAGATGACCTCAGTGGGGCTCCCTTCTGTGTCCAGATGGGTATTGTAGGAGAAACAGAGTTCTAATTGCTATCATATTTCTCAGGGGCTGATCTTCACGGAGCCCGGATGCATTATCTTGTAAATTTTATTGTAGTTTTAATTATCAGAACCAAAAACTTGAGTCTCTCACCATTCATCCCACTCAGCCCCCTTGCTTCTTTGGGGTTTCCAGGGCCCTTATGGGGTGATCAGCTCACCCTTCTGCAGCCAGGGCCTTTTCTACAGCCTCCTGGCAGTTCTGAGTGCCAGCGTCATCTGCTGAATGGTGCATCTCCTCTCCTGAAGTCTGTGAACCCCCAGGAGGCCGCCCCGGAAGCTAACTGAATCCACTTGAGCAACTAGCCCACATTTTATTCCAAAATGTTATTTTTAAAAGTTTTGAAAGGGGATTGCTTATTTTCATGGAAATGAGACACATTGGAGGGTGAAGACTACAAGCCCAATATGCTTATAATTATGAAAACACATCAAAATTTCCTGCCAAATTCTTGAGATTTTTTTTCAGATCCCACTAATTTTAAAATTCTGTCCTCTGAAAGCATTCAGCTTTCCTATTTATAAACATGGATAAATGTGTCTAGAGTTTGATTCAAAGGTATTTAAATTCCCATTAAATTCTGGACAGGACAGGCTTTTGGGTTCTTCCTCTTAACAAGAGTCCATGTTGTTAGTGGGTAAAATGGCATAATTCATGTGGAAAGATTGCCATCTGCTGGACGACCAGACTACGGTCATTTAAGTCAGTACAACTTCAGGTTTCCTCAAATCTCAGACTCCCATTATATGCCTAGCACACTGCACTAGCCTTACAGCCCCGGGATGTCACGATCTACTTAGAAAAACAACATATACACAACATAAACCACTGGGCACGAAAACAGGCAGTAGATTACATTAGTGCTGGAAGCAGCTTTTAGAGAAGAAAAAGTGTATGTTTTTAATTTACATGTGGAGAAAAATGAAGATGGACGTAGTATTGATTAAAACATGATTTTAGGGAAAAAAGCTTGTTTTCTAAGAGAAATCTGAATAAATCTGAAGACTATATTTAGGGCAGCCTTCTATCTGCTGGGTGTGCTTCTCCCTCTCTCTCTTTCTTTGCCACTGCATATGGAAAAGGTCTCCCTTCCTGTAACAGGAGACCACCACCACCACCACCCCTCCCCCCCACGGAAAAGGCAGTGAGAAGCCAAGTAATTGCTGATCCTTCTATCAGAAAGTGGTTCTAGACTTACAACAGACCAGGCAGCACAGGCAATGGTGGTCCTTCCTGCGTTCCTCAGACTGGGAATCCTGTGAAAACTCAGGCTGTGGGTCAGTCCCTGGGCCCCACCCAGAAAGCTGTAGTAGTCCTGAGTGAGGACCTTTACCTCTCAGAATTCCACACTTCCTCTTCTAGAGAGATGAAATAATGGTTACTCTGGGCGGCAGGGTTGGGGGCATTGAGAGCACTAGAGATTCAATATGCAGCACCTTGCACAGGTGCTAATTGCTGAAAAAAATGCCAACTATCCTGGTTGAGGAAATAAGCTCAAGGATTTAAAAAAAAAAATAGCATCTCATGTCTTGATGCTTTTTGACAGGAACATGATGACCTAGAAGCATTTGGTCATTTCATCTCCCAAAAGTTTAGTCAGCTCTCAAAAACCTGTGTCTGATTTGTTGGCCTGCCCGGTAACCTCAGTGGAAGCACGTAAATTGAGGGTGTGTTTAATTTAAAATCAAGAGGTTGACATGACTGTCACCCTCCATTTATTTTTAGAAAAGGGATATTTTATTCACAGTTACTTCAAGAACTTTATCTGGCAATAATTTAATGTAGGCATGTCAGCTCAGATAGCTGCCATGAGGTAAAATTTTAAAGGGAACCTACTTTCATGTTTTTGAGGAGTCAGTATGTGTTGCTTGGTCAGTGGTTACACTTGTTCTGTCTGGTCTGTGTGCAGGAGGATTCATGAGGCCCAGACATGGCAGCCTGGGCAGGGAAGGTCCAGCACTCGGGGCTCACAGGTGACAGGCAGCACGGGGCAGATGGAGACTGGTCTGCTTCCTGAGGCCCAGGTGATGGGCAGGTGGTGGTGGATTCCACAAGGCAGAGCTGGGAGCGGGGCTGTAGTGGTCGTGGAACCAGCTGGTTGACAGCATTATGGGCACCTCAGAAGATTGGCCTGGAATGCCCACAGGTCCCTCCTGATGGTCAGAACTGGTCCTGAGGCTCACAGAGGGAATGCCCAGATGAAGGTATGAGGGTATGCAGGCAGGGCCTGAGAGGGTATATTCCAGTTGCGGTTGCCCAATTCTTTATTTGGCATTTGACGTGACATTGAGATGATCTCATCTGTGCTGACTTTGTACCTCTAAGAATCCTTTCTGTCTTTTCTATCCTGTCCTGCCCTATCCTCTCTGGTAGACTGATGAAGAGGATGAAGCTGAGGTATGACTATAAACAACAGCAACAAAAAAATCACACTTGACCCTCCCAGGTGTGCTATAGGGTCTAACTAACAAGCAGCATGAAGTGTCAGCACCACGTAGTGCTTTAAACCATGCATGGATATTTTCTGGTTGGTTTCTGTGTGATCACTAACGTCCTTACCCAAGTTCTCATCATGCTGGGTATGCCAGGGACCAACGGGCTGACTGCATTTTCCAAGCTGTCCCTGAATCCAGGCCCTGTTAACAGTGTCAGGATCAAATGGAAAAAAAGACAGAGGATTTTCCTTCTAGCCTCCATATGAACCTTCTGGCAACTCAAGTATGAGAACTGGATTCTAGAATAACCACATAAAGAGCCCTAATGCCAAAGAGGAAGTGGGCAATGACTAAGCCAGAGCTACGGTCAGCAGATAGAGGTAGCTTCTGACTTGTGCTCATTTTTCCGATTGGCATCTGTTGGATCCATCGACATGGGTATGTGTTGCTGGGGTGGGATGGCAGGACTCTTCCTTCTGACCATGGTGCAGATGCCAGAACCAGAGATGCAATCAAGGCTGAATGGCCTTGGACAAGGAGGGCCTAATGTAGATGGTGTCTCGGCCGCTGTCACTAATGGAAACAGGAAGCTGAGACCTTATGGCTGCTCTTTGCAAATGTTAATAGGATGGACTCTATTTTTCATCCAGATGTTTGGCATTGTGTTCATATGGTCTGCTGTTCTAGCACAGCTCTTGTAAAACATCTCTGCCCTGACTCTTTGTTCAGCTAGCATTGGAGACAATCCTCATGTGCATGTAATGCTTATTAAAACAACTACACTTTTGACACAACCAGAAGTAGTAAGTGTTGCCAGCCTCAGTTTCAGTGGGAATTTCTGTGTCATGCCCTGATCTGAGCTCTGAAACTATCCCCCTGGGGATCTTTGGCAAGTCATTTCATCTTGGAGGGTTCAGTTTCCTTCTCTGTCAGCATAGCACTAGATTTGGAAAATTCATCTCCAGTTCTTAGTGTTGGATGACTCTATGACCAAATCGCACTTTTAAAAAATTTTCTTAAAATCCTACCATTATAAGTGATCTATAAGAAAAATGTAACTGCTTTTTGACATTGAAAAAAAAAAAGCTCATTACATTTGATAAACATGGCATATTTCAAATCTCAGATAGGGAGTTTTGGTGTTAGAAACAGATTCTGTTCCTGAGTTCGTCCCAGCCTCAAGGACAGTCACCCTCAGCAGCCCCTAGCCCTGTCCACTCACCCCCACAAAGGCATCCACAGTGAACAGTTATAGGTGGGTGTGGTCCTTCTGGAGCCTAGGCCTTTTGTTTGTTTGTTTTTTAAAGATTTTATTTATGCATACAAGCACTGGGGTACATACAGGCCAGAGTCACAGGAGGTGAGAGGATTCACCAGAGACAGAGTGGGGAACAGAAGAGGCAGCTCGCCTGAGGGGAGCAGCGGGCGAGGCAGGAGAGGTCTGCTGCGCCCTGTGGGGCCCCTCCCTGGCCGGGGATGGACCCTGTGCTGCAGTGGCTGCAATAGCTTCGTAGTGCTGTGTCTGTTTTCTTTCTGACCAGAGAACTTGCTGCCCACAGGGATGTTCTGTCATTAGTTCATGAACGATTTCAGTGCCTGCCTTAATGAACACGCACCAAGAAGACATAGACAGGGAGGTTTTCCTTAACTGAACGTTCTAAAGCTTGAGCTGGCTTCTGGGGGAGTCGCTTCACATCCTAACTCTGCTTTGTCTTGCAGTCCGGCAAGTTTTCTGGCAGCTCTCCGGCACCCCCCAGCCAGCCGCAGGGCCTGAGCTACGCTGAGGACGCCGCGGAGCACGAGAACATGAAGGCTGTGCTGAAAACCTCTTCCACCACGGTGGAGGACTCCACCCCAGTGCTGGGCGTGCGCGTGCGTAGCAGAGCCAGCCGAGGTAACGGGTGGGGCCTGTCCTCCCTGATTACTTTTGGGGGTAGGTGGTGTCCTGGTCTCTAACACTTGATCCCTTCAACCTCCTTTCATTATATATAGATATCTTGTCAACACTTGGAAGACTGTGAGCCAAATGGCCCCGTGAGGTCTGTAAAAGTCATGGGTGTAGTTTGCTTGATACGTGGCCCAGTGGTTCTGGCAAGAGAAACGTGCGTGGCCAGGAAGAATGGGCATAAGTGGTCATCAGACAGCAAGGTCAGTCACCCACAGGAGAAGGGTGATGCAGAAAACAGCTACCGCCAGAATTCAGAATGAGGTCCTGTGGGAGCATTGCTCTCCCAAAGCTGAGAGCAACAAACCTGGACTTTGGACCTTTTTTAGTGTTCCCTGATACCTCACACTGCAAGCAGATTCCTAGGGAAGTGAAGTACCAGATAGGCTCCATGCGAAGAGCAGACGATGCCCTCATTTCTGACCGAGTGTTCTGAAAATGTATTATGAGCAAATACAGCTGATTTAGGTTTGTCTGTATTGAAAAGAGTAGTTTGGCAATACAAAGTGAGACACAGAATACAGATCAATAGGGAAAGGGGCAAACAAGAAATTGCTGGGCAAAACACAATCGCGGTATTGATTGCGCTCCTCTCAGGAGGGCCATTGTTCTGAGACCCCTCCAGAAAGCTGTGTGCCCTGCAGCCACTTGCCTCTAATGAGAACACCTGGGTCTTCCCGGAAATGTAGAAAAATTGGTAGCAATTTCAAATATTCATTTCTGAGAAGAGTCAATTTTTAAAGGATTTTATGATGCTGAAAAACTAGTCTTCTCTTAGAAACCAGTAGATCAATTTTCTTTGAATAAAAACAAAGCAAGTACAATAATCTCTTCCAGTACATGCCAGTGCTGTTGGTATGCTCACGTTAATAAAAACAAACAAAAAAAATGTTAAAAACAAATATCTTTTCATTGGAAAACATTGTCTTCTGACCACCGGCTCAAACATATGCAGGTGATGGAGCATCTAGAATCCTGGTACCCCCTTTTGAGATGTGTGAGTTATTTATGTCCTTAATTTAGTTGGATGAAATTTATAGCAGAAATGATGACTAAATTATAGCACATTACATATTTGCAGTAAAATTTCAACTACAAACATGTGTCCATGAACTGGATTGTGCTTATTCCCAACTATTTCCATCATTAAGCCAAGCACCAAAAGTTTAAATAAATAGTATGGGAGGAGAACTAAAAATTTTAAGAAATACATTAACAATTTTCCCCCCTGTGGTCTGGGAAAATCTGGCTATTCTTCAACTGGACCTTAGTCTAACTTGGGCTACCTGGATTACTCAGAGGTAGGGTTTGAGAACATTCACTTACGGCTTTGTAAATTGCATGTTTATTACAACAGGAATTGTAGATTGAGAAAATTTGTAATTTTGAGCACACTACATCTTTTTTTTATGAGTATATTCCCCACTTTATAGATGAGATTTTAATAAGGTAATTGACCACAAGGCACAGTTCTTGCTTTATTAAAATAGTATTAATTTCAAACTATTGATCATGATTTGGGGATCATGTTTTCATGGTGTTTTCACCTTATTTGTCTAAGGCATAAGCTTTGATGCCAGACTTGGAATTGCACTATCTCTCCTTACAGGGAATTAACTTGCAAATGTGTTTTTCTGGTCAGCGAGCAGATAAATCTAGCAAAGAAAAAAAAATTCTGTCACTTCTCCCTTGAGTAGTTGAAGAGGGCAATTTTATTATGATTTTAAAGGTTAAGTACCACAAAGGTAAACTACTTGTTTCAAAAGTCATTGGTTCTATTTAACTCAAGAAGTTAGTTGGGGTTAGAAGGGAAGAAAGTTATTAGTCCACCTTGGACACAGAGCGCTCTCTGCACGTTAGCGGGTGAGCATCGCTGCATATCTGTGAGGCACAGGGCAGCAGGCAACGTGGGAGTCTGCCTCCCCTGATCACAGGACCGGACACAGGGAGACAACACATCTAGGGGAATGGAATGAAGGGATAGTGAGAAACAGGAACACTGCTGTGTTACAGGGTAGTGTGGCCCAAATGCCTCAAGCTTGAGTCTGTGGAAGTTCGGAGTTTGGGGTTAATGGCCAAAACCGGAAGCCTCAGGCCACACGGGTACCCCCGTGGTGTGGATGGTGAGCCCTGCCTCTGTCTGACTAGAGCTCTAACTAGGCCCTGCTGTGTTCCATTGCTGACTGGGCTCAGCTAGTGGAGGAACAGTGCTGCCTTTTTTTGGGGAATTTTCCTTCTCTCTCAGTACACTGTGGTCTCTGGTTAACTCTTCAGGATCCTCTAGTTCATGGACGATGGGAACTGATGACTCGCCCAACGTCACAGATGATGCTGCTGATGAGATCATGGACCGCATCGTCAAATCGGCCACCCAAGTGCCCAGCCAGCGAGTGGTGCCTCGGGAGAGGAAGCGCTCGCGGGCCAACCGGAAGTCTCGTAAGTGCCTTGGAGTTAGGTGGGGCGCTCAACCCCTCAGACCTGCTTCCCGTTATACATGATCCGTGAAAGGTAGAGACTCAGAGACCAGCACCAGTAATTGTTAAGGGTGCCTGGAGGGCCCATCTGTGCTTATCGACCAAAGGTTTCATGCTTGACACCCTAGATGGCCACTGTGGAATAGGGCAGTGGCAGCCATATCTGTCCAGTGCACCTGCCATTTCCCAGCACAAACTTTGTCCCCAGGAAGGTCTTAAAGATGCTTATTTTATTTTTTGCTTGAGGTAATGGTTATTTCATTGGTTAATAGGATGGCCATTCCTGTTGAACCATCTGGTAATGATTAGTTACCTCACGAAGACAAAAGGATTTTTGTTGTTATTTTGAGGTAGCACTGTACATGATTTTAGGAGTAGAGGTTCACACCTCCTCAGATGAATGTTACCACACCATTGCACCCATAATCCTCCACCAGAGAACACTGGAATCCCTTCCCATTTGTTCTCCACCTACTCTCCTCCCCCTCTAGTAGTCTCAATTCTGCAATTATATTGCTAGGTTCTGTTTTGGTTTAGTTTTTGTCTCTTCCTTTGTTTTCTTTCTTTATATTCATCATATGAGTGAAATAATCTGGTGTTTGTCTTCCTCCTTATTTGTTTAGCATTCTTAGCTCTAGTTTATCTATGTTGTCACAGGTGGCAAGATTTCATCTTTTAGTAGAGCTGAGTAGTGTCTCATCATGTGTATAGACTGTATCTTTTTTATCCACCCTGGAGGCCGAGGGTGTGGGCCCTACAGGTAACTTGTCTGTCTCGGCAAAGTGTATGGAGTCCTGCCCTCTGGTCTGGAGAAAACCAGATTCTTAGAGAGAGACATAATGTCACTGGGAAAAAATAACACAGTTATAATTAATTTTCCTCTTCACTCTGGCCAGAGAGAGACTTTGTCTGTTTTTGTGGTTGACATAAAATAATTTCCCGTGGTATCATTTCCATTCCAATCTTATGCAAAACAGCCGTATATTCTTTTTATTTAGCCAAACACATTTTCTCCTGTGATGCAGTTACTACAACAAATACAACCCTGTATGAATGTGAGTGTTTATCTGGAACAGGTTTAAATTATTAGTAATGGTACCACCAACAGAAATTTAAGATGGGGGAGGTTAACTTTGATTTCAGTTATAAAGGAATGATAAATGCTAGCTTTCACAAGAAGTTAAAGGCGTAACAACAAGCCAGTTGGCAAAATCCCCTTGAAACAATGCTGTATTTGATTTGATTGTTTAATGGTGGCAATGAGGCAAGTGGATAATGAATAACCAACATATTTGGGTAGTAACTCATTTGACTAAAGACAATGACAATCCAGCTATTGTAGAAAACCAAACAAAATCCATCCCATAACTTAGAAATTAATGACATGCAAGTCACTCGCAAATCCTCAGAGATAATGAAATGTCTGCTTTCCTGTTTGATGCTGGTGATTAGGCCTCTCACACCTGGTGTCCTGCCAAAGCCTGGAATCTTTGCCATCAGGGATGCTCTGAGGGCATCTTAATCAGTTCACAGGTTTCTACAGCTCAGTTCTACTTTTCCAGTGGGTGCTCTCGGGGTCTCATTAACTAAATGCTCTGAATTAACCATTTGCTATCTAGCATGTGAAATGGCTGCACTGGTTCATCTCATTGCACCCCCACATTCTAGCTGAAGTTCTTCAATTGATCAGTGGGTGTGACAAAAACGGACCATTCTCCAAGCTCTTGTTATGCTTTGTTTATTTTTTTTCTTATTTTGGTTTCTCTTTCCATCCTGTTGAGACAGGTGTGCTGTGCCAGGGCTATGTGTTCTATTAGGCCTCCTGGGTATTGGCCTTCCCTAGAAAACCCTGAAGCTGACCAGCATTTGAAATATTCTTACAAATAACCAACCAAGTACTTAGCTAGTTAAGTACTTAGGGATGGTCACACAAGAACAGTTTCTCAGGAAACTAGGAAGAGCCAGTCTGAGTGCAGGGGCTGCTAGAAAGTATGGCAGAGCTCTGCTTTGGTTTCATGCCTTGACTGTCAGCCCTCGCACCATGTTGCCCCCACCCCCAGTCCCGTGTCCTGGAGCTTCAGCATTTGTGGCCAAGGGCATGGCCACTGTGTCTGTTGATATAATGTGGCAAAAGTTTTATTCTTTTATAGAATGTTGCTATGTGCTGTCTTTCAAGTGGAAATTCATGGAGAAAGAAAATTATCAGATTTGAAAAAAGTTCTTGACTCTCTTTTAGGCAACACAGCAGTCATGTCTCATACAATATTAGATTCAGCCCTGGATCTGATCAGTACACCACTTAATTCAGTTTCTTTTCTTTTCCAAAGTGATATTTGAAAATATCTAGGAATTTCCCCCCTACTTTTATTAAGAAAATTATCTTTGCATTTTATTTAAATAGTTCTTCTGCATCTCCTTGAACCAGTTTCATATTATTTTGCAGGGCAAGCTGACAGTGACAAAAGTTTCAAGTACAGTGTGGGCCCCTCCCTGAGACCCTGTTGCTGTGTCTAAGAAGTTGAGTTTCAGCCAGATTGGGGGCCTCAACTTTTTGTTGTTGCAGTTTTAATTTTTTTTAAAAGGTTTTTATTTATGCTTACAGGAGCTGGGGTACAGGCCAGAGGCATGGGGTGGGGGGTAAGAGGATTCACTAGAGACCAAGTGGGGAACAGAACAGGCAGATCGATTGAAATACACTGCTGAGGGGAGCAGCAGGCAAGACAGGAGAGGTCTCCCGTGCCGTGTGGGTCCCCTCCCTGGCCCGGGATCGAACATGCACTACAGTGGCTGCAGAAGCCCGGCTCAACCACAGGGGTCCTGTCGCAGGTTTAATTTTTTTTAAAAAAAAATTTATTTTGAATAAATTTTAGGTTTAGACTTATAAAAAAGTCACAGAAATAGTACAGAGTTGCCTTATACCTTTACCCTTACATGGCATAAGGCGATTTACCAAAACTAGATATTAACACTGGTATACTACCGATAACCGAACTATAGGCTTGATTCAGTTTCACCAGTTTTTCCACTGGCGTTGTCTTTCTCGTCCACCATCCCACCCACCCAGGACCCTAGCTTGCACCAAGTTAGCCTGTCTTCTTAGTCCATTTTGATCTGTGAAGGGCATTTCATGACCTGACACTTTTGAAAAGTCCTGAGCAGTTAATTTGTAAAATGCCTGTCAACATGGGAATCCTTGCTTGGACAAGGAAAAAGTATGGAAACGATAAACATAACTCAGATGGTTAGGTAATTGACCTGAACGAAACCAGTCCAAATTGAACAATCCATAGATAGTCTAACACGATGCACTAAGAACTATATGCCTAAAACAACAATTCCCTATATTTAAGTCCAAAGAGGCATGACCGGTTCTGCCGTTTGGGTCCTAGGTGAACAAACACAATGCAGCTCCGTCACAGGAAGTGAAGGGGGCGGGTCTCCTGCTCCCGTGGAAGGTTGTCAGAGCATGTCCTGCCAGGGTGAGCTGGACACGGCTGTTCCCGGGCCAGGCTCTGATTCAGATCCTTGGTCCAGATCCTTCTCTAACACTTACTGTGTGTGCTTAGGCCCCAAACTTGATCTCTCGCTACCATCATTTGATCACTTCCTGGGAGATAATAACAGCACTGTCTCGTACGGTTTCCACAACGACTAAATGAAATGATCCAAGTAAACACTCGATAGACAGAGGATGTCCCTCCATCATTCTCAGACTCAATTCCTCTCAGCCAAGAGTCACCGGAGAGTACTTGGTAGCATAAAAATTGTTTTCCACTTTAGGAGGGAGAATAAATGAGAAAAAGAACACGTTTTCATCCGAGTGCCCAGAGCACAGGCGCCCTGCGTCAGAGCCCACCGCTGTCAGGCAGCGGCGTGAGAGCTGTCACAAGTGCCTGGGCCTCAAGTGGCTGCTGGTGCCAGCAGAGTGACCCGCACCGTCTGTGGAGGAGCGGGAGGCAGACAGGGATAAACATTGCCACGGTCTGTTCTCTGTTATGCAGCCTCAGAGCGGGGAGGCAGTCGCAGGGGACAGGCTGGGGAGCGGTGCGGCTGTAGCCAGAGCATTCAAGCAGGGAGCAGGAGCAGGGAGTGGAGAGGGGCCCAGACAGTCTTACCGTCTGTGGGTCAGCCCCCGCCGCCACCCCCTTCCCCAGCATTTGAGAAACCCCTATTTGATGGAAGACTTGTTTCTGTTGTACCAGGGCCATGTCTTGCCAGGCGTTGCTGCTCCCCTCATTCTCTTATATGCTCAGCCCTTTTCCGTTTTCTGGAAAGTTTCTGAGAGAGAGGGCCAACTGCCTGTCTCTGACAGGGTCTGCTGCCCTGACTGTTTCTTCTCATGCTGTGTGGCTATAGGCGTCTGTCTCCCTGACGGAAGCACTGGGTCGGGGTGAGGCTCATGGAACATCTGCTGAATGAGCTGATGGGCAGGCAGATGCACAGACAGACACCCGAAAGGGCTGTCCATGCATGACTTGAATGGGGCTGGAAAGCTGACTTCGACAGATTACCTTTATGTCACACCTTCTTTCAAAGGGTCCGCGAGTTAACTTAGAATCCTTAGCAAAGGCAAGACTTGCCTTCTTATGGTCTTGGTGGGGGGTGGTATGGGGATAATATATTTCTATGAGAATTTTTGTGAATTGTCATGAAGTTCCACAGAAAGTAGAACACCACAAATGGGCTATATTTTTCTATGGCTACTTTTCAGGTATACATCTTGGCCAGCAAATAGACATTAGCCTAAACTGCCTTTTCCCCACAGCAGAGAATGTATGAGCCCAGACAGAAGGGCTTAGGGAGAGTCCCGGCGGCTCTGGTGCATCACAACTACTAGTAGACCACGAGGTTGAGGGCACAGCCTCCTTGCAGACCAGCAGCAAGGCCAATGCAGCACCATCAAGTTTTGTTCTAATCTCTGGGCCAGTCCCAGATGGGCTGGCCCAGTGCTCGTGATTGTACATTGCTATGAGGTATCTGGATTTCAGATGTTTACATAAACCGAACACTGCAGTTAAAAGATTTTTTTTTTTAAGATTTATTTATTCACGCATACAAGAGCTGGGGTACAGGCCAGAGTCTAGGAGGTGAGAGGATTCACCAGAATGGGGAGCAGAACAGGCAGATGGACTGAAATACACTGCTGAGGGGAGTAGCGGACGAGGCAGGAGAGGTCTGCTGCACCATGTGGGTCCCCTCCCTTGCTGGGGCTCGAGCTCACGCTGTTGTGTAGCAAATGCTTCACAGTGTGGCGCTCAACCCGCTGTGCCAACATAGAGGCCCTGCAGTTAGAAGACTTAAGCAAATGTGTGGATGGAAGTGTTACAGTGCATCTTTAAATGCCTTGATGGGTAAAATGCTTACCAGGTCATAGACTCTTCTCTTGTCATTTGGCCAAGCGCGTGCACCTAGAGACACAAGAACTCTGGTTCACAGGCACGTGTCCTGCTACCTCTGTGGTTCATGAAGGTGAAGATGCCCTGTGAGTGCAGTATGGACTTTCTCAGACAAAATTTGGTATTTTGGAGAAGAAACCTTAGCAGTTCTTGTCAAGAATGAGAACTATTTTATCTTTGTTTCTGCATTAAAATTCTTATCTTTCTTTTACAAACAATTGAAGGGGTGTTTAAAGGACATAAAAGTTTATTACAAACTAATATTTTTATTGCTGCCCCATAGAATGAATTCCGTTACTCAGTTAACTGAAGTCTGCCTCCAGCCAAGGCTCTGGAGCCAAACATTTTGTCTGGACAGACGAATTAGACACTCAGTCTGGAGCCCCAGGGGGCAGCACAGGGGAGGAGCTAGTGCAGTGGCCGCTGGTGTGCTGGCTCTAGGCCCGAGTTAGGGTTGGATCTCGGTGGCGTGTGGGGGCTAGATCTGAGTGGGCCTCTCTCCCTAAGTCTCTGTATCTCTAAAAATCCATCCTTGATGCTGTCAAGTTTCCATACGTTTCAACTCTTTGAGTGCTGAGCACGTGATAGTTTTTATCAAGTGTTGATGCACTAGTTAAAGGATTAGGTGTTAGCTCCTATTCAAAGTGTTGGTCCCTGGGAGAGAAGTCGTTGTCATAGGTCTTTCTCTTCTATGTTCTGCCAGCCATAGACGTGGCTTTTTCCGATGCCGTGTCTGCAGGCTATGTGGGCTGAATGTGAGTGCTGAGGTTCTGGGAAGAGAAACGTACATGCCCAGGAAAAACGGGCACGGCAGTGAACAGGCAGTGAGGAAAGAGCCAGTGGAAGGGGGGTAAAAAAGCAGAATGGGGGATGAGGTCACAAGAAAGTGTTGCCCTTACAAGACTGAGATTGACACTCAGGTCTCTGGATGCCAGAGCCCCCAAGGGATGCAGGTGCCCTGGTCACAGAAGGGAGAGGGAGATGGGGGAGCTGGGACTTAAAGACTCTGAGGGTGAGTCTTACCTCCTCCTCATGGGGATCAAGGGTCTGTGCTGGGCATCTTAGGGGCTCTGTGTGATTTCTGACTTAGTGTGGTGGGCAACTTTGTAGCAGCTCCTGAAAATAGATCAAGAATGTCCCAAACTCTGTGTGACCTTCCATACAGAGGAGGCCAAATATAACTTGTAAATTAAGGAAAAATATTACTAGGCAACCCTTCAAATGAAAGGACTTGTCTCGGAAAAAGCAGCGGCCTCCTCTTTCACCCTTATCCAGCCTTTATTTTGACATTAAAACTGATCAACACTAAACAATGGGAAAAGCCCGTATCAGTGCCAACCTAAACACAAAGCAGGTCTGAGTCAGTTAGATATGAGTGTTCCTCCATCTGCCAGTTTAAGCCACAGTGGATGGGGTCACGGGCTTTCTGGAGCCTTGTGTGTTTCACAGAGAACAGCCATCAGACGCACCCAGAGTGTCTGACAGTTCGCTCCTTGGCACCCAGTCCTCAGGGACGCGCTGGCTGTTCTCTTCAGCGGCCCTTTGACGAGCTGAGATGAAGACACCCCACTTGCAGGAGAAACATCCCGACAGCTCCCCTCACCCTGGCTTCCGTGAACACCTCCCACTGCGGGACAGTGGGTTCTTTGGTGCGCCCCCCGACATCGTTGCCCCTCCTGCGGATTTGCAGGGTTACCCTACCTGATTTGATACCATTGGACTCCCATTATTGTGAGCTCTGGAATCACTTTTCTGCTCCGATCCACTCCTGAGCTGGTCAGAGCTGAGCTGTCAAGCTACACTTTTGCAGCTTATACCCATTTCTCAGAAACCCTGTACGGCTGGGCCTCACCTCCTTTCTCCCATCTTCACAAGATTCCCCTCTTCTCCCCCAACAATCCCATGTTCTTATTGCAGGGTGTGTCAGGCGTCTACAGGGCAGCTCCTTGCAGCCCCCAGATTTTCCCTGCCCTGGCAGATGATGCCTGGGAACCTCAGGACAGGACAGGTGGAACATCCTGGGGGGTGGTGAACCCCACCCCCACCCCAGGCGTCCTGGGGAGGATCTGGTGGGCTGACTGGCATCTTCCTGGCTGTTAACCCCTCTCCCTCTCCTGTCATCCCTCCGACGGGCCTGCAGTGCGAAGGACCCTCAAGAGCGGCCTGACCCCAGAAGAAGCCAGAGCCCTGGGCCTGGTCGGCACCTCGGAGTTGCAGCTGTGACAGCTGTGGGCACCCTCGGAAGTGTGCCCAAGCAGAGTACAAGCTCCTGCCGGACAGAACCCCTCCAGTGGGAGGCGAAGGGAATTCTCCACGAGCGCTGGAACATTCTGAAGGGAGCACGGCCTCTCGGTGGCACCACGTGCTGTGCACAACATGGGTCCCCTCACACGCTGTCTGTCTGTGTCAGCAGTGCTTCTCGTCTCTCCACGCCTGTTTAGCAGTTCCGAGATGTGACACCTCTTCTGTGTGAGGAACGGCCCTTTGAAAGAACAGATCACTCTGTCAGTCCCTCCAGTCATGAGGCGGTTTGATTAGATTCGCTGACACCAAAGTGTCCAGGTGTAAACTCCAAATTGTACACAAGCCAGCACAGGTTGTTTACCGGTTGTGGATTTTAAATGAACTGAATGTTTATACCAATTCCTAAGTGTACACCGTGTTTCAAATACTAAATAAATAGAGTTTAATGTCATAACTGGAAATGTTTATTCTCCCGGGTGCAGGAGCTTAACAGCTGCACAGCCTCGCTTCCTCAGCGTCTTCTCAGGTCCAGTAGAAGCTTGAGGACTCAGGCCGCCTTTGGGCCCTTTGGGCTTTGTTGCTTGTGGAGTGAGTGAGTGACCCTAGCAATGTGCTTGTTTGAACTCTTGCTTGGTGAGGCCTCAGTCCTTCTAGCAGCACACATCAGCTGTCACTCCCGCCACCTTGCGATGTGACGTGCTTTGTTCCATGGCGATGTGGAAGCAGTGTCAGAGTAGAGTTTTAAAACTATCCTGCAACTCACATGTTTACCTCATATGTGTAAAAATCCATTTTTTTCAATGAATTTACCGAGTCACCAAATGGAAATTTATAGCTTTGTCTACAGAGACCCTCAGAATGACAACGTAGTTCTTGGCCTCACAGGGCCGGCCGCCAGAAGCACCAGTGTCCACAGCAGGCCCTCGTGCCCTCGGGGCCACTGCAGAGTCACTCTGAGGGGGTGGTGCCCCAGCCCACCGCAGAAACCCCAGCGCCCCAGGCCCCAGATGGCTCCCGTGAATATCCTCTGCCTCTGAAAGTAGGGAGAGGGAGCCACTGCAGCAGGTACTTTCCTTTTCGGGGGGAGGGGTCACTTGTCCGTCTTTGCTTCACTTTCAAAACCTCTGTGACTCTGCAGTCCTGACTCTGGGTGAGGCTGATTTATATACAGTTGTGCTGTCTGAAGAACCACAGGTGTACGTTTACCCCATAGGCCTCTGTGACTAGGAACCCCTCTTCTGTATCCTCACTCACTGGGAGACCCAGAGCTCTTTCAAGCAGGTGTGTCAAATAACACGTGATGGAGAGCCTGGCACCTGGAAGAGTCGGGTCACTTCACTGAAAAGGGTATTGATGTTCATTTCCTTCTGGTTCTCAATAACTGTAATGTTTTGCATGTGCTTTCGTGGTTTGGGAGAGTATCTGCCTGTTGCACTGGTGCTGAATGCAGACATGGACATTCTGTATCACTTGGGATTGTGATGTGCAAACAAAAGCTAGACGTATTTGTGTTGCACTGTTTAGTGAACAAATACTTTGATGCCTTTGCTGTTCTGTCGAGTTACTGCTTAAAATAAAAGGTCACATTTGGAAGGAAGTGACTGAATGAATCTAATGTTAATTTTACTTTAGGGCTTAAGCTGAGAAGCAGCAAGCAAGTAAAACTGATTCCTTGGTTACAGCTGGGTAAAAAGGATCTTTTTATTGGGAAATTGGGTTAATAGTTTTTAGTGAAATCGAAGGAATTTTCCTGTGGCTTATGTCCTCTGCGTTGCCACTCTTCTGGCTGCTGTTATTAGTGTTTTGATTTATGAGGTTAAACTTTGCAGTAAGGCCTTTGGGAAGCATTAAAGAGAGGGGGAAGCTACCTAAGATCTACCATCCCTAATTTGCTGGTCATCACCACAGTTGTGCTTATTTCTTATTTTGGGTTCCAATTTCCAAATGGATCAAAGATAAAGGCAAATGCTTTACTGTGAGAGATTCCTAAGTTATGGCTTCTTAGAAGTCTGAAGGTTGCTCCTATTTAAGAAGTAACTTTTCAGAAACAAAATCGGAGCCCGTGGGAGGCTAAAGCGGGACTGGGAAGACTGACGATGCAGCTTTGCTTCTTCCAGATCCATCACTGAACACAGTGCGGGAGGAGGGGCAGGGGCTGGGAGTCACTGGGCCAGGAGTTCTGGTTTCCAGACTCCTGACCTGTGAGTGGCCCACATCATCCACAGTCCCCCAAACCACTACTTCTGTTTATGGCCCTGACAGTGTGTTTTATCAAATACCACTGTAATACTTAGACTGGCCACACAAAGTATCCAAGTTGGAGTTTCTGGACACTAACTGTTTAGAGAGCAGAACTTTGGCAGATGTGAGTAAGTTATAGGTGTACACATGGGAGATTATCCTGGATTCCTTATGTGTGCCCTAAATCCAATCATAAATGTCCTTATAGAGAAAGGCAGGCTTGATAGACTCCAAAGACGAGGCTTTACAAAGACAGGGGTAGAGACTGGAACGTGTGGCTTACACCAGGGCGGGCCAGTAGTCCCTGGATGCTGAACGAGGCAAGGACTAAATTTCTCCCTGGAGCCTCTGGAGAGAGCAAGGACCCACCGGTACCGTGATGTTGGCTGGTGAAACTCCAATCAGTTTGTTGTTTTAGGTCGCCAGGTCCGTGGTCGCTGTCACGCCAGCCCGAAGCAGCACAATCGCCAGTCCTAAGTCTGGAACAAGGACATACGATGGAGGCGAACCTGTGCCAGGCCAGGGGTTCAGCGGAGAAGAGAGTGATGTTCCTGCACCGTAGGGTGCTGGGACCAAGAGAGGCAGTCATCAAAGACAAAGTTTAGTAAGCCACTTTGCAGTGCTCCGGCACATTTTTTTCAGAGAACTAAAAAAACACAAATTGCCTAGGAAAAGGACTGTCTTTGCAATTGCAGTGGAAGGATATGATATTAAAATTCGCTACCCCTTTTGTCCACAAATGGTAGTATAAAACTTGGTAGAAAGTCAGTTCTACTTCCTAGACAATTCAAGACAGGAACCTAGATTTTTCTGAATGATGTTCTAAAATAGTTAAGCTATTTATTGGAGGCATCTCTGTGTGTACACTTGTTATGGATTTTATTTTATATAAAGATTTATTTATGCATACAAGAGCTGGGGTACAGGCCAGAGTCTAGGGCGGTGAGAGGATTCACCAGAGACAGAGTGGGGAGCAGAACAAGCAGATTAACTGAAGTACACTGCTGAGGGGAGCAGTGGGCACAGCAGGAGAGGTCTGCCACGCCATGTGGTTCCCCTCCCTGGCCGGCAGCAGGGATCGAACTCGTGCTGCAGTGGCTGCGGTTTGCTTCATAGTGCGTTGTTTAACCCACTGTGCCACCAGGGAGGCCCTGGGTCTTATTTTATATAATCCTTGTAGCCATTCTGCATTTTCATTTTATAGAAGAAGTAACTGAGGTTGAGAGCTGCTGAATAACTTTCCCCAAGGGAAGATAGGAACTGATAGGTCCTGACTTATCACACTAGTTCCTGGTTATACTTTTGCCTTTTAAAAGCCCTGCGGACAGCCTGTTATTGGACAGCAACGGTCAGCAGTGACTCTGGGTTGAACACAGCACAGACTGAACCAGGGGCTCACCCAGTGGGTGGGGGCCCATTAGCCCCACCTAGACCAAACCGAAATCCCAGAGTCCTAGTTGTGTACAAGGTGGCAGCACTATCTGAACTTCTGATAAGGACTGAACATCTTGCATACATTTTACATTAACTGCTAACAGTTGTCTGGGCATCCATCTACCTATCCACACCCAGCACAACTAGGAAAGGTTCTGAAGCTCAAAGGCATCTTTTGTGACTTTATGTAGAAAGATTAGATGACAGGTCATTGTGATATCATACTTAACCAGGGAGGGCTAATTCATTTTTATTTTCTTACTGAGCACTATTAAAATTTTTTTAAGATCCACCCGAAGAAGTACAGATTTATGAGTTTGGGAATTTGTAGTTCAAACACTATTTCAGCTGTTGCCATCGTGGAAATTGTTCCTACCTACTGGATTTAACACAATGATTTCCTTCCAGAACGTTTTGTTATTTAAAAGTATGGTGTTCCATGCACAGAAAAACAGGCTGGGTAAGTGGAAGCAACACTTGACGATGAAATCAACACATTCGGACCCTCCTGAAGAAGGGCTGGGTCACTGCAGACCTGGGCCGTGGGACCACGGTCTGGACTCACGGCACCTCCAGGGCGCAATTCTCCATGCTACAGGTTCTGCGCCTGTGGCTGGTGGGGCAGGAAGATGCTTGCACGTGCCAGCCCGTGTCTGCAGAGACTCAAGCACAGCTCCTCAGCGCCCATTTAGAAGGGTTAATCCGTTGGTTTCTATTTCATACACTTTCTTTTATTTGGATATAATCTACAGGTTATCTGACTTAGGTGGAAACCGGAAGAGATGGGTCTTGCAAATACAAAAGACGTTTCCCAGAGAACCTGCACAGCGTGTCACGGGTATGGCCTTAAATCGGCCCCAAGGTAAGCGGGGCGCCTGCTGTTGCTCCGGGTCAGCAGTTACTTTCTCTGGGCTAGAACAGATAGCTGCGCTCGGATTATTCAGTTGGCCCAGCTAAGAGACCTTGTTTTCTATGTTCTTCCAGAAAGTCGACTGTCAGTTCCTTTTCTTTCAGAGAACCCCTGCCCCCCAAAGGTGCTTGCCTAGCAGCGCTTCCGAATCTCCCCTGCTCTGGGGCAGCTCTGCTGAGGCCAGTGACTCATCCGGGCGGTGCAGGGGCCCAGAGGCAGAAGCAGTCACCCTTCTCCAGGGGCATCTGAGTTACACACCCCATGCGATAGTTCAATTTTTTGTAACCCCCAATTTTCAAATGAGATGCGGTAGCTATACAGAGCTGGCTGCCTGAAGCTTTTGTAGCTGCTTTATGCAGTCCTGAAAGAAGGTGACCTTGCTGACTGTGCTGGTTGAGGCGGGTCATTTTTTCTTTAAAGATTTATCCATTTGTGCATACAAGAACTAGGGTACAGTGCCAGAGGTTGGGGAGGTGAGAGGATCCACCAGACACAGAGTGGGGAGCAGAACAGGCAGATGGACTAAAATACACTGCTGAGGGAAGCATAGGGACAGGCAGGAGAGGTCTGCTGCGCCATGTGGGTCCGCTCCTTGGCCCGGGATTGAACTTGCCCTGCAGTGGCTGCGGTTTGCTTCACAGTCATTGCTTAACCCATTGTACCACCAGGGAGAACCCTGAGGTGGGTCATTTTGACTGGAACTCAGCACACAGCAGCTGGTAGTAGACCCCACTGTAGAGCTAGAGCAATTCAATCAATGTCAGAGTCCTTGGCTTAGACTAAGCAGAAGACTGGAAGAACAAAGGATTAAGGAGTTTGTTTCCAGAACAGACATCCTCAGAAATGTAGTCTCAGTGAAAGGTTGGTTCTGATCCAGCCGTCCCTCTCTGCAGGGCATATGAAAAAAGAACTTGTCTCTTTTTGGGTGCAAAACTGTCCTGAAATTGTAAAGGCTGTAGAAATTTAGATGACTTCTTAAATCAACATATGTATATATAAGTTCATTGTTGTGTTAAACTTTATAGACTTATGTTTATGAAAAAACATTGCAGAACAAATTTTTGAACTTGTTTTATGCCTGACTGAATTGATGTAATATTGAAGGCCTGTTTTTTTAATGGCCTGAAAACATGATTTGTTGATGCTAGTAGCTGAGGCCACAGCAGTCTGTTTTAGAATCGAAATTTTAAAGGCAAATAGCTTCTCTTAAATTTCTCAAGGTATAGATTCTGGAACCCCAACACTGTTGCAGAGTCTGCATGGCCGCGTCTAAAGTCACGTGTGGGAGACGTGCCTTATGAAGCAGGCATCCGAAAGCCGACTCTCAAGCGCAGTCCATCCGCGTGTCTGTGCTTGGGACCTGATGCTTGGTGAAGGTGAGCTGTTCTCCAGAGGTTCAATCTTGTCTTTAGTTGTTCTGTTCATCTGCAGTTTTTGAGGGGTCAGATCTCTCTCCCTTCTGTTTGCCCTGAATGATTTTTGAGAGCTGATAGTGTCTCCATTCTTGTTGGTCTCTCAGGTATTGTCTGGCTTTTGTGAAAAAAGAAAAAGGTCACTAACTGATCTCTAGATAGCTGGGAAATGTTGTTTCATGAGTGATTATTTCTGAACTCCGAAGGGCGCAGGGCGCGTTTTTCCAAAGCCAGGCCCCCTGCCCTGAGCAGGCAGAGATAAGGCTAGCTGCTTTAAGATGCAGGAACTGTTCCTTTGTTTTATCCTGTGTCCTGACGTGAGACTGCTGAGGCCTAGAGGCTGAGCTGCCTGGGCCTGTGACTCCCCGTGGGGCAAAGCCAGAAGCAGCAACCAGGGCTGCCGCCCGTTTTCCAAGCCGTGACAGGGCAACTGACTCCTCAGCTTTCCTGGTGAGCCAGCGGTAGAACATGCGCAGGATGCTGCGTGTTAGAAAAGGCAGACTGAGAACTGAAATGGAGAGACAAGCCGTACAGTAGGGCTGCTCAATGGAAGTGTCTGTGATGACAGAACAGCTCCGTGTGTGTACCCGTCAGTAAGACGGCCACAAGACATAAAGGAACACTGGAAAAGTGGTTGTCCACAGACTGTCCAACAGGATTTAAAATCTTTAAGTGGCTGCAGTGGTTAGTTGCTAGAGGACTGGCTAACACAGGTCTTCAAGAACACGCTTTATATGTACTTTGTTGCAGTTTATTCACAAATGTTTTTAGGTGAAACGTGTGTGTAAAACTGCTTTGGACTGCACTCTGTCAAGAAGAAATGTTCTCTCCCCTCCTAGTGTGTTCTGATGCTTGGGAATTCTTGTGCTTAAATGAGGGGATCTGTGTGACTGACGCACTCTTCCCCACCAACACCCCATCTCCATTTGTGCAATCTCCCCAGCAGAGGCCACGTCAAGCCTGTGCGCCCAGCCCTGTGATATCCACTGCAGCGAAGTGCACATCTCCAGCTGCTAATCCTGCTCGTATCAGAGCTTTATAAAGCACCACTTCGGTTCCTGTGGGGTTTTTACTATACTCTTCTCTAGCTGGCCCTTGCTCCTGCATTCCACCCTTACCATCTGGGAGGCCTGCTCACAGCACATGACCCATGTGCGACAAATCAGGCAGCTATTGAAAACGTCCAGGTAGAAAGCTGCATTTATTTCACATTGCTGCATTTCCAAGATGGGGACTGGGCAAGGCCTTAGTGCTAGGTGCTGTAGGAAACACGGGATGTGGTCACACAGATTCCATTTCTGAACCGACAAATCAAGGTGCATGGTCTGAAAAGACTTTAGCCATGGCCGTGAGTGGCAAGTGGGAATCTGAGAGAGATTTTTTGGTGGTGAAAACATTGGAATGCCAGTCACGTATTTCATTACAGCAGGGTCTCCTGTCAGAGGGGGTGTGTGAACTGAACTAAGATGACCTGCCTCCCAAATTGCACCTGCCTTTTGTATAAGTTGCATAAACACTAAGTTTTTTTAATATACCTCTTTTGTTCAATGATTCTGCTTGCTGTCTTTACATACTGGTATAATCTGGACTTATATATGAGACAACTCTTAATTTTGCATGCCATTATGTATTCGTTTATTCGAAGTTTTATCTGTTAATAGTGCCTGGGGTTCCACACCATGCAGAATGGCTGGCCAGAGTAACACAAAGCTCCCATCTCAGGAACCACTGAAGATGAGGAATAAGGTAAGATGACCAAAAGTTAAGTGAATGGCACTGGTACGAAGCTCTCCAGCCCAGAGAGAGCTGTGCTTGTGAACTGGGGTTCACAAGTGACTAGAGCTGAACCCTGGGAGGAAGAGGAGGAACATCTGACAAGCACTGATGGGTGGGAAACGAGGTGAAAACAGAAGAACCACACTAGTGTACGGCAAGGAGAGTGAGTGGATCGGGAGGCAGAGCCGGGGGGACTGTTCAGAAAGTTAATAACCAGAAAAAAAGGCTGAAGGGACAAGCTTTTCTGAGTTCTCAACCAGGTATTAGCTCACAGTAACCTTCATAATGGAGACTGTGTGTCAAGTACAGAATGCTTGTGTGAAAGAACAGAATCCAGTTTGGGTTGGCCTAAGCCAAAGGACAGTTACCACAAGATCCCAAGAACAAAGGTGCAGCCATTCTGGACTGGAGTCGGGCCAGAGCTAGCCTACACAAGTACGTGTGTGTCCCTGCCCTGACTGCTCGCTGCAGTACCGGGGCTCCTGTGCATGAGTCCTTACTGCACTGAAGAGAAGTGCGTCGTAACCTTGGGAGCAACTGTTAAAATATAATGCAAAGAAGGATGTGACTTTAAAACAATAAAATGGAACTACCGAAAATCTAATTGGAATAAACAGGTAGATTGGTTGGGAGTTGTAATTGTTAAAAGTGGGTGTTGTTCAAACATGGGTTTATTCCACTGTTCTCCAAACACTAAATGTGTGATTCTCCATAGTAAAATATTTTTAAAAGACAAGGAATTTAGGGGGAGGGGGAGGGTAGAGGGCAAGACGGGAGCAGGGGGGACTGAGGTGATGGTGCACTGGTGAGATGGTGATGGGGAATCCGTGGGGATTACAGTTGATGTCAAATATATATAAATTTAAAAAATTAAAAAAGAAAGAGACAAGGAATTTACACAAGAGCTAAAATGGTCGCTTGGTTCTTGTTCCAGTCAGTGGGCGCGCTCCACCTGATTAAAAACACAGTGTGAGTTCTCCGTGAAACTGCCAGATCTACCAGAGCCACCAACGGAAAAGCTTCGTGCTTGGTAAGCATTACTGTCACCGTTTCAGCTGGTTGACAGTCCTGGTGCTGGAATTCTTTTAGGTGGAGTGGGATGTGGGCATCTCACTTTCTACAACACTCTGCTGACACTGAGGAACGGTCAAGTTCGGGGAGCACAGCTTCGGGGGATCCCCACAGGACAGGGCCCTTGCTGTCCTCCCCATGATTGGGCACGTCCCTGCTGTAGGACACAGGCACCCCGATGGCGTGCGCGCTCTTGGCGCCACCTTGACTCGGCCAGTGGCCCGGGAGGCGTCCTGCCATCCTCGCTCCGTGACGCCAGTGCTGCTTTCTCCCTCGGACAGCTGGTGTGCAGCACAGCCTGTTGCTACTTTAGCTGTAAACATTATTCCTATGGGCGAGTTTTTCCCCATGGATCCCACTCAGCCCACATGTTGTCCATGTGTTTTGCTGGGAGTGCTCCCTCTGTCACCTGGGCCCATTTCCTGGGCAGGGGCTCTGTGCAGTCACACAGGTCGCCACGCTCAGAAGGGTCTCGCAATTGGCTTAACGCTCACCATCGCTGCCTTGAAGTCTGAGACGATGGCGCATCCACGCGAGCGGAGGAAATACCTGCAACATGTGCACCTGTTCTTACCGCGCCCTTTGGCTACAGCGCTGTGATGCCCCGTGAACAGACTCCTAGAGGACCCACGATCCATCCGTGCTCCGACTCGTTAAGTTTCAGAACGCACGTTACACCTACAACAGAGTAAGTGGGCGCACTGAGTGCTCGGAGAGACCGTGCTTTCCACTGGAATCAGTTGACTGGAATGCAGAAAGGCAGTGACAGCATCCCAAGGGGCGGGAACGAGCACAGACACCTAGCATACTTTTTGCCTTGTTACTTGCCTGCATTCGCCATCATTGTGCCGAAAATGACAGAAGGGAAGCTCAGTTTTTCTTCCCAAGTCCATCCTTCATCACTGGGTTGCCCGAGTTCTGACAGAATGTGCTCCTGTGCAGACGTGAAGCGACAGTTACGCTAGTGCTGCGCAGGGTCTGACCTACACGTGCAGACAGTGTGTGCGCAGAAGCTACTGGATACCAAATACAATTCTGGTGATTCTGCATATGAGTTAAGTACCCTGCATTTTGATTTAGAATAGCACCCTATAAAAGATGAATGATAAAGTTAATGCTAATAGTTGAACATTTTAGTATCTCTTAGAACAGCTTTAGGTAGCAAATGAAATACCACTGTAATTTGTGGGAGACTATGGAGGAGTGGAAATATACTCCGGTATCTCTGTTCTGATTTTTTGGACAAGGAGCCCACCCCACCTTTCACTGTGCCTGCCTGTGAGGGGTCAGCGCCGTCCTCCACGGCTCCGCCGCAGAGCAGTCCTGAGTCTTTCCTCATGAACCCTTCCTTCTGCAGCCCTCTGAGAGCTAACACTGACTGCAAAGGCACCCTTGTCCTCCTGGTTCCCCCTTTATTTGTGAAAAGTACGTTAATTTTTTTTGTTGAACAGGTGGGAAGCTCTTGTCGACAGTGACTAGCTTCATCAAAACTCTTGCAGTATTTGGGAGTTTTTTGTTTCTGTGGTTAAAGTACAGCACAATCATCTCCTAACTTTTGGCAATTATGTCAACACCACAACACAAAATTGGAAGCAAGAAACTTTATAGGAAACAAAGAAATCGGCCGAGAGATTTGTGCTGAAACATATAAAAGAACAGTGGTTTCTTTGAGGGACTTTTCTAAAGGGGTTGGGGTGAAAAAAAAAGAAGACATCTATTTAGCCACTCAAACAACATCTGGGATCCTGCACAGCTTCTGGAGGCAGGGGTGGCACAGCTTGCTGCAGGGGTGACGAGGGGGATCTCGGGAGACCCAAATCTTTCTTCTCAACTCCTGGCTGATGCCAATGAACACAAAGGTGTGGGGTCTTTGTTATTCCTCTGAGTAGGGGCTGTGGCCCCTCACACAGGCGGAGGCCGGGGCCACTCCTTGGGCAGAGTGCATGGAAATCGTTACTGTGGCGCTAGGGAGGTGGGTGGGGCGCTCATTTCCGGACGGGGTTTCCAGAGCCAGAGGATGACTTGGTGGTGGAAGGAGGTGCTGAGGGCCCTTTCTGGCCACCAACAGGCTGGACAGGCCCTTTCTTTTTTGGAATGAGGATCTTGCTCTTACTCTTGAATACTTTGCTGGGATCCAGCTTGTTGACAAAGCAGTCGGTCTCTTCGGCGAGAAGGTTGGTGTTGTAGGTGATGGGTTTATACATGTTGAACCATTGCTGCAAGGCAGAGTAGAGAGGGTCACAGTTTAAATGAGAAATTCTATGGTTTATGATCTGTATGGGAGATACAGGGGTTGAGAGCTGGGGAAGATTTTTTTTTAATGAAAAACCACCTAGAAAGGCAATTAGTACTTCAAGTGAAGACATACTCACTGTCCTGTCAAATCTCATTGAAAATAAATGCAGTGATCTTTATCTAGAGATCCCTAACCATCAGGGGACAGTGTCCTATTTGTTCTGCCCTCAAATTAACCACTGTCTATCAGGTGGAACTGGCAAAGGGACGGGAGCATGACAGGGGCCAGCGCAGGCCTCGGCTGAGGGAAGCTGCTGGAAAAGGGTAATGTCCTGCACTGATCCTAGCTATCGCGTAACGGTGAGGGGACGTTACTGTTACACCACACTTGAAGAAAGTGAGGTCCTCCATGAAAACTAGTCCCTACCTTTATTACTACCTAGTCAAAAGTTCTTCCAGACACACCCCTGGGGTTCTCAGACCAGCAAATATCAGCATTACCTGACGTGTATTTCTGAAATATCTAGACCTGTACTATAAAGAGGGTCTATCCATACATTGGAATTAGAGACTAGCTCCATATATACGGACAGGGACAGAGTCCCAATGTGGAGTGTTGGTGTAAAGTGCAGAACAATGTGAATTATACTGCTTGTGGTTTAGAAAAAGCAACGCAAAACCATGCACATGCGTGCTCCATCTTGGGAAGGGCATACAAGAAACAAATGGCTGCCTGTGGGGAAGTGTACTGGACGCTCCCAGGAAGGCTGATTTTCTGCTCTCCCCATGTGCATGTACTCCTATCTCAAACCAGTAAACAGACCTAAGAACCTGATAAAATTGGAAATAAAACTCCCAGGTAAATCTGAGGACAAGTCAGCTTGAGGCCCACTTGACTAGATCAGTATAAAGTGAACTTATTGACTTATACTGGAATTCCTGTCGTGCTTATTGAAAATGCAGGTTCCTGGGCTCCATCCCAGATCTCCTGAATCAGGTGGAAAAGCTGGGAATGTGCCACGTGAGCATTTTCAGAAGATTCTGATGCATTCCACAATTCGAGACAACAGGTGTTTCTCCCTTACCTTGGCCTGTGGACTAATGCCATAGCTGGTGAAGGCATACTGCCACTGGGGCAGGCCCAGGTGGGTGATGAGCAGGCGGTAATAGGCAGTAAAGGTGTCTGTCAGAAAATGCCAGTACAACGCTCTGTCCAGGAACCAGATCTCAGTGTCCTGTGCTAATGCTGAGGAAGCAGATAAAGGAAATAAAGGGATGACGACACTTTGTCCACTCGTAGAGTCAGTCTATACTAGTGGCTAAAAACATTCTCCTACTGGAGAGAATGTAAAATAAAAAGTTCCCTGTCAGCCCTCTCACCTCCCGGTCCCACTCTCCAATGGCCACTGTCTCTTCGGCCCCTTTACAAACGACCTGTGCTGGGCTCTAGTGCTCTGCGCACTCAGGCGAGCTGGACCGCTCTTCCTTTGGGCAGGTCACACCCCTACCCGCAGTGGGCACCTATGTGGCTTCAGCTTTCCCGACAGAGCGGCTCTGGGTGGGTCAGTTTTCTAAAGAGGCCTCAGTCTGTCCTGTGCTAAACCAGCCTGGAGGACCCAGATGGCTCCTCCTCCACGGAATCCTGCTGTGCTGTTGTGTTGTGCCCCGACTGAACTGAAGAGACACTGTCACACCAGCCCCTAGCTCCGACACATGCCCTGAGCTTCTAGTTTACGCCAAAGACCTCTCACGTGCTCTCCTGTCTAAGGGCTGGGACATCACCCCTAAGAGGCTTTTAGGCTTCAGGCTCTTTTCCAGAACTGCTTGTCACATATATTTCCATTTGAATTCTGTAGTCTTCTGCTATACAACCTTGACCCCCCACTGTCTTCCACTTTAAGTTCACACTCCTCCTTGCTTTCAACACTCTGCAGCAAGGGAAACAACTGGCCCCGGCTTCATCTCATCTGCAACCACGTGGCCCAGTGAGTTGGAATTGCCATTTCCCTCAAATCAGCTGTCCTTCCCATGGCATGGCTTTTATCCTGGATGCCCCTTGTAATGCTCCTCCCCTTACCTGCTCCCACACCCCCGGATATCAAATTCCTACCTATGCTTTAAGATGCAACTAATAGGCTACCTCACTGATTCCTTCTGCTGGAGATGATCTCTCCTTCCCCAGACGTAAATGCTGGTGTCTCTTACCGCTATCAGAGAACTACTTGATGAGGGCTGTCACCTCCAGTTCTGTAATTCCACAGTTCCTAGGCTAGAATCTGAATTGCTGTTAGGGGGCCAAGCAGTGGTCACTACTCAAGGGGCCAAAGCCTTTTTTTTTTTCTTGATTTCCCATCTGGGGTCTGGGGTTGAGGTCTAGTAATTCAGGATTTTATTGCTATTAACAGACCTACATGGAGAAGTTACAGAAGATAATGATTTTCCTGGATGCTTTCAAATGCATGATCCTGCTGGATGAGTCTAACATAGAATGACTTTCTTTCAGTTTTTACTCACTTATCCTAACACCATTGACTATTTCACAGTAACTTACAAGTGATGGTAGCGCAAAAAAGACTACGAATTGGTCTAGAGGGAACTGATGGGGCTTTCTGGGTCTTGGTAGCTATAAGCAGCCTGGCGGCATCTCAGGAGGCCAGGAGGAATCACACCGTTTGAACGACTGTAGAAAGCAAGGTCAGCAGAGGCTGACCCAAGCTGGGGACTGCGCTCATCAACGATGCTTACCTGGTTTCCCTCTTTTGTAGACAAGGCAAACCTTCCCATTTCCATTGCAAGGATCCAGCTCAAATATGACACTGCGAGAATCAAAATGAGGCTTCTCTGGCTGGTTCTCACTGGCTGCAAACCCAGAAGTCGATGGTAATGTTTACACATACTCAACTCAAACGCCTATTTGTTCACTGGACTTTGCTGGGAGGAAAAGAACCCTCACATGTTCTCAATCACTTTAAAAGGTGAACCAAACGAACTGTGTTCACAAAGACTGTCACAAATCTGGGGAAAGTTGGCATGAGGAAAACAAACTGAACTTCTTAGGAGTGGGTCTACACAGAGTAATCTGAAGGGCCTGATGGTCACATAACCTCCTCCTCTTCCCTAGATGATTTCTTTCCCCTTTTTTATACTATTCTATGATCTTTTGATTAGAATCCTTTCTCTTCTAAAATGTGTAAAATATTTATATTTATACAATTAATATTATATAAATTAATTATATATATAATATTATTATATTTGACATAACTAATGCCAAGTATGGCTCAGCTAGAAATACCAACCTAGAAATCTACTATCATGGAGAAATAAATTCTCAGAAATGCAAGCATCAGAAACCTAATTTCTTTCATTATAGCTACTATGCAAAAAAAACCCAAAAAACTAAAAACACTGTATTAGTGACCGAGATGAAGTTTACGAGCCTGGGAAAGACTGGATAAAACAAGGTAAATAAAACTGTTTTTGGCTTACATATTTGTATATAATTCTAAATAAATGCACTAATATTTATGTTCACAGCAAACTAATATTTAATTTCTAAATAAAATAATTAAATGCTTTTCCCTCCCTTGGAAATCACACATTCATATTCTTGTCTTCATATGGTCCTAGGCAGACATATAGGTGTACATTTAAATTTTTTCCTCAAGATTTTTTTGTATAAAAATGGAATATCACACATTATCTAAATCTTGCTTTCTGTGCAATATTCCATGGAAAATCTTCTAAGACATTTTGTGTAATTTTTTTTAAATGGCTGTCTGACAGTCTGTGGGAATGGGTGTACCCTAATTTACTCTGCCGTCAATGCCACCATAACCATTTATGAACATGTTCTTATGTCCCGGTGTCTTTATTATATGGATAGATTCCCTGTATGTGCCAGTGTTTTTCAAAACTATATCACTGAATATAGAATTCTAAGTTGACGGTTTTCTGCATAATTTATTTTGCTTAACAGTATATTTCTCACTGGAAACAATTTATTCACTGCTTTTAGATATTCTCCTTGATTTTGAGCAACTTGGCTTTTTAAAGAATTGTTTCATATTTCTTGTTCATGTCTTACTAAACTTCTTAGATGTGGTTAAGTTTCCACAAATACACATAAATTACACACTCGTTGTCCTTCAGTTCATTAAAGACATTTTAAATTTGTGTCATTTTGGATAGTTTCTATTGTTATGTCTCCAGACTTTCCTTCTGCACTAGATCACTAGCAGTCCCCACTGAGTGTATTTTTCACTTCAGAAACTACTTTTCATCTCTAGAAGTTAAATGTGGGACTTTCCCTCTCTATCTTCATGCCTGCACTAATTTATTTTTATACATAGAACCTAGCAATATACTATTTTAACATCTTTATGTGCTAATTAATTCTAAATTGTGTTGATTTTTCAGTTTTCTAGTAGTCATGTTTCCTCTTTTATTTTGCTGTCTAATATCTTGTTGATGAAAAATTAAGCCTGCATTGTTTGAGAGATGGATATTTTTCTATATCTGCAAATACCGATTTAGTTCTGCACCACGGTTCTATTACTTGAACACTCCAGCTAGCACTGGAGATGCTAGCTGCCTACTCAATATTCTTTCCCCATTTTCTTCTTACGTGAAAACCCCAACACTGTTTGAGAAGGCAATACTGCACAGTTAAAATACTCACCTCGTCATATTCCTTTGTAGCTATGAGTAACCACTGACTCTGCTCTGGCAAAAGCCCACTGGAGAGAGCTTTTCCTATTATTTTCCTGATAAAAAGGAAGAAATACTGCCAAAAGACAGGTATTATTTTGGCCCTTTACCTTTTACTCTACTACTTCCTATTTGAAACATAGACATGAAGCTTGGAGGTAAAGACCCCCTGAGGACAGAAACCATACCTAAAGGCTGATACACCAAGAAACCACAGCTTTATCATCGATTTTCTCCAACAACCTAGTCAACTCTGTAACTGAGTCACGATTCTGATTGAAGAAGTACTTTCTTATAGTCCACTGCTAGAAATGGAGAGGAAGGGAGTTGCATTTAGATTATCATGTTCCATAAAACCTTTTGATACTGAAATAACTCACGTTTACCTATAGCATATATTCATTTATGTGAAGGAGGTGCTAGAATTAAGCCTGGAATTATCTTCATGAAAATTTCCTTTGTTGATACAGGCTGTTTTAACCTTACCCTAACAGTCCTGACAAGTCATGAATGGGAAGTATTTGGGGGAACAGATTACAATGCCAGAATGACTTCTCACGGTTTTCAACATTATAAAAAGGACTGAATTTTAACCCAAAGCAGACATCCCCCAGGTACCTTCTTGTGTGTCATCCTCCAGATCTGCCAGAGTTGGTGCGTTAGGAAGTGAGTACATAGAAGACTGGTTGAGTTGTGTCAGCTTTGAGATGCTGTTAATTGCCATGCTGCCCAATGGAATGACGTGGTCTGTAGGAACATTAAAACGAATCACATCAAGTAATGGCTTCTGCTTGAGTAACTATGCCCAGCTATTGTTTCATTCTAGGGTGGCGGAATCTTAGGAAAAGGATCCATATACTCTAAAGCCCAAGACAACTTTCTCATGTGAAGAAAACCAACTGGGGCCATGGGGTGAAGAATTCCTGCTGCACGTATTTTGATGGCGTTTGAAAGAAAACTTCTAAAGGGGATGCTCAAAAAATGCATTTGCATGCTCTTTCCCTTGTATGAAGGGTTATGCAACCCAAAGGAGTCGCAGCTTTGATTAGAAGGGCTATACTATATAATAATTACATACTCATCTACCCCTCTACTTGTCACCCTTCTTGCTTGATTCTAGTCTTTAGTAATTAGGGTACAGATAAGCGAGCAGACTACATATTTTTCTTATCTGTTATACTGAATCCTTGTAACTGAAAAAACCTGGGATGTCAGAAGCAATAAAACAGCTGGTGTCTAACGAGAAATGATGCTGAAGAGAACGTCCTCCATGGTCTCTTCTGCTCCTGACTTCTCTCTCACTGTTAGCAATGCACTAACGAGTGGGTGTGGTAGCGTGGGGAAGAAGATGAGTTGGAAGGACTGTATTAGAGAAAATATTAATGAACATTCTTCATCTGTAATACTTTCATGAAATGTCTCTCTCTGATGCTAGCTTGTGAAGGGGCTGGCCTGTGCCCATGATCACCAGTCTACTCTGTCTACTTCCGGCTCCAAGGCCATAGCCACGTGACATAAGGAGGCATGTGATTCTGATGACAGTAATGGTTCCTACGTCATTAGCAGAATTACTTCTAACCGAAGTTTACAGTAAAAGCTCAGTAGTAAGCTATAAAAAAATACCTCTGGTCAGTGTGAGAGGAGAAAGCTCTGCAAATCAATAACAAAAAAAGGGCACCCAAGAGGCAGAGGCAAAAGTGTAAATCCTCTCAAAACTGTTCACCTAGTCTTATTGGCAAGGAAAAATTCCCTTAACACACGGAGACTGACTCACCATCAAGCTTCACACTCCATGTCATGTGGAAGCCATTGGTCATCAGGTAAAAATTCTTCACATCCTCAGGAAGCACACAGTTATTCTTCTAGAATCACAAAACAGCTAAGTATGAGGTCAGGGGTAGGGAGAGAAGAGGGCTATCCAGGCAACTAAGAGGCACTATTTGCCATGTTTTAGATTTCCCCGAATGAGAAGACCAATAGTTATCTACAACACTCTGGAAGTGAGTTCCAGATGAAGGATGGAGACAGAGGGGACTCCAAAACTCACTGCCTCCCGCACCCCCTGTAGACACACTGAATTTATAGCTACAAGTGGAATAATTCACTCTGAAATTTAGTTGTCATTCATCTAGTTTCTAAACACTGAAGCGATGAGGAGAGATGACATACAGTCTTGCCATAAAACTCACCTCTAGTGCAGTCACACACAACTGGAAACTGGGAACTCTCGCTCCTAGCTCCTCCTTGAAGAGTAAAAGCTTTGTACCCCATATCTACCACCCCAACTTAGAAGCCAATGAGGCTTGGGTTTACAAGACCCACAAGGTTAGAGAACTGAAAACTATAAACTAGATAATAAACTATAAGAGAAATGAAATGGAACCAAAATAAAACATAAGATGATATCAAACAATAAAAAACCAAACCAAAAAAAAAAGGGACAATGATGGCTTATGTGTCATAATTATCGTACATATAAATAGCCTGAATTCGCTAGTTAAAAGGTATATAGTGGCTGAGTTAATTTCAAAACAAAAATCCAGCCTTCCAGTATTTACAGGAAGCCCATCTAACCAACAAAGATAGAGACTTCAGAGTGAAAGACTAGAAGACAATCCTACAAATGACAATCAAAAATAGTCAAGAACAGCTATATTTTTATCAGATGAAATAACTTTCAATTAAAAAAGCTAATGATAAAGGTAGGTATCAAATTATAATTAAGGGTTAATAAAACAAGAAAACACTCATGAATATAGATACAATGACTGATGAGGTACTATGGCACATAAGACAGCTAGAGAAACACGAACAATAATACAGTAACACTAGAGGACTTTAATACTCCCCTTACAACTATGGACAGACTAACAAGACAGAATTAATATGGAAGTAACCTAAAAATGAAGAGCTAGGCCAAGTAAGTTTAACAGAGTATCAGAACACTTAACCCCCAAGTTACATATACATATTTCTTTCAAGTGCACACATATTTTCAATAGAGCATATAATGGGACATAGTCAGTAGTCAAAGTACAGAGATTAAAGTCACACCATGTATTCTTTCTGACCATATTCCATAAAAACAAAATCTAAAAACTCAGAAAAAAACATAAAAACATGGAGACTAAATATGCTATTTAATAATTATAGAATAAGAAATTAAAACAGAACTTAAAAAAATACCTTGAGAATAATGATAATGAGAAAATAACTACCGGAATCTATGGGATGCACCAAAAATCCAAAAACACTTAAAAGGGAAGAACTGCAATACTGGCCCACATTAAGCAGCAAAAAATAAATAAAGTCCTCCAAATCATTTTAATACTCCCAGAGCAACATGTAAAAGAGTAACAAAGATCACACAAATTAGAAGGAAAAAAATACAAAACAACAAAAAAAAGAAAAAGACTTAAAAAAAGACTATACAAAAGATTAATGAAATTGAATTCTTCATGCAGAAAAACAAAGTAGATAGATATACTTCTACTTCTATGCTAATACATTTAGTCAACCTTGGAGAAATTTCATTAATATAGTTTACCAAGACTAAACCAGAAAGAAAGAGCTGAACAAACAAATCACAATCATGGAAATTTAAATAGTAATTTAAAACTCTCCCCCAAAACGAAAGTCAAGGCTCACACAGCGTTATAAGTGAATTCTATCAAATCTTTGCAAAAAAAAAAAAAAGTTATGCCCATCTTGCTCAAGTTTTCTTAAAAAATCCAAGGAGTGGGAACATTTTTTCCTAAAATGTTTTATGAAGCCAAAATTACCTTAACACAAAAGTCAGATAAAGACAGTCCAGGAAAATTATAGACCGAGATCCCCCATGAACATTTTATCTCTAACAAAATACTAGAAAATCTAACCTAACACTATATATCACTAGGATTATTATGTCATGATCAAGTGGGATTTCTCCAGGGATATAAGGAAGGTTTAATATATGTAAATCAAGCAATGCAATATGTCAGTAACAGTAAAGATAAACATTACAACATCAACAGACTCAGAGAAAGCGTTTGGTAAGAGTCAGCACCTCTTTACAATAAAAACTCTAAACAAGATGGGAACAGAAGTGACCTACCTCCACAGAATAAAGGCCAAACCTACACTGACTGATAAACCTACTGTTGTATACTACTTAATGGTGAAAAATTGAAAGTTTACCTTTAAGATAAGAACAAGGGTGTTCACTGGCAACAATTTTGTTTAATTTAGTGTTAGAGACTTTAGCTAGAGCAACTAGATACCAACAGAAAAGGTATCCATGCAGGAAAAGAAACTGATTTTCAGATATGACATGATATATAGGAAACCTATAGGCCCCACCAAAAAGCTGTAAACCAATACAGCATAAAGTCAGTATACAATAATCCACTACATTTTCCAACTAATGAATGAAAAAAGAAATCATTAATGATCCCATTCGCGATCACTTCTCGGGCCTCCCTGGTGGCCTGGGGGTTAAGACCCAGCAATATCACTACTGCAGCCTGAGCCGGCCAGGAGTTAACCCATGTATGGCGCAGCAGACCTCTCCTGTCTCATCCGCTGCTCCCCTCAGCAGTGTATGTGAGTAGATCTGCCCATTCTGCTCCCCACTCTGCCTCTGATGAATCCTCTCACTCCTGCACCTCTGGTTTACACACCCAGTTCTATGCAAAAAAAAAAAAAAAGCAAACAAAGAAACTTCTGAAAAAACCAAACCAAAATAACAATCACTTCAAAAAGAATCAAATCTTAGCATTAACCAAGAAGGTAAATGACCTACAAATCTCACTGAAGGGCTTATATGTTACATAAAAGATGGAAAGGCATTCTGTGCTGATGGATGGTAAATATCAATATAATCAAAATGACTATTATACTTAAACCAATATATAAATTTGTGCACATGAAAATTTTCCAGGAAACAACAAAAATATCAAAATTTACATGGAAACATAAAGGGCCTTAATAACAAAGCAAACCTCAGAAAAAAAAAGAAACACACCACCTGACTTTAATACCAGAAAGCAACAGTAATTAAAACAACATGGTATTGGAGTAAAAACAGACACATCAATGGAAAAAACCTAAAATGCAGAAATGTATCCAAATACATATCAATACTGAATTTCTAACAAAGGCACCTCGACCATACAATGGGGAAAGGAAAGTCTCTTTAACAAATGGAGCTGGGGAAACTGGACAGCCACATGTAAAAGAATGAAGTTGAATCATTCTAACTACAAACATTAAAAATAAATTCCAACTGGATTAAATATTTAGACATCAGACCTGCAAAAATATACAGACAAAAACACTGGTAACATGGTTCATGACATCAATGAGAAAGGTGGTTTGAGAGACTCAATCCCTATAGCAAGTGAAAACAACCTACTGACGGAGAGAAAATAGTCACATAATATACGACTAACAAGGGGTTAATATCCAAGGTATATCAAAAGCTTACACAACTTTGCAACTTAAAATATCCAATAAGTGGGCAGCAGACTTGAACAGACAATTCGCCCAAGAGGATGTGCACAAAGCCGACGGATACATAGAAAAACGCTCATTATTGCTTGTAGTATGGGAAATAGCGGTTCAAACCACAATGAGGTATAAGATTGACAAAATGGCACATATTTCAAAAAATAACTCCAAAAAGTACTGGAAAAGATGTGGAGAAAGCACTCTATTACTGCTGGTGGGAATATAAATGGTTCCACCATCTTGGAAAGTGATCTGAATTTACCTTAAGCTAAAGATGGAAATACGACATAACCCTGCAATCCCACTCCTGGGCATTTATCCAAAGAACACAAAATCATCAACTCAAAAAACTATATGCTGCGCCATGGAAGCACCCTAAATATTAAGTAAAATATGTCAAACACAAAAAGAATAACTACATAATCTTTTTATGTGAAAAGCAAAAGGGACTCAAAAGATACAGAGTAGAGATTGTGGCACTTGGCAGAGGTGGGGTGAGGGTGCTGAAATGGGTAAAGTGGCCAAAAGGTACTTATAGCTGTGAAGTCAGTCCATCCTGGGGGGTGTAATGTACAGCAAGGTGACTATAATTAACAGTAATGTAATGTACATCTGAAAGTTACTGAGAGAGTATAAATTTTTTAAATTTATTACTTTCCACCAAGCCACCTGTGTCCGTACGCCGTTTACCTCCCCTCCCTCCCATGTCCCCTTCTTTCTCTGGCAACCATTATATCCCTTCCACTGAGTTCAAGATTTATCCCTGCTAGTCTTTGCATATAAATGATCGAATATTTATATTCCACAGATAAGTGAAACCATCCGATATAAACCTTTAAACTTTTCATCACAAGAAAATAATTTTAACTGTGTGGTGATGTTAACTAAATTTATTGTGGTCACCATTTCCCAATATATACATATATGAAACCATTACGGTGTACACTCAAAACTAATAAAAAATTATATGCTGTGTCTCAACGAAACCAAACCAAGAACGAAACAAAAAATTCCAGTGCATGGCACTGGAAAGCTTATTTCAGCAGAAATGGTCGGTCACCTTTCTTTTTGCCTCTCTTGAAACAACAGAGCAGGTGTCTGCTCCTCAGTGGAGCTCCAGCTGGGAAGCGGCTCAAGGGCACAAAGGGGAACAATGTAAGAGAAGAGATCCTAAGGTAAAGTTCTGATGATGGAAAATAAAAGCGATCACTGTCACCAATTCCAGATCCATGCTCATAAATGGTCTTCTGGAACAAATCAGTGGATAAATGAGAATATCTGAAAAGTGAAGAGGACATACTACAAATATTTAATGTAATGAACCTACTGGCTATGAAAGTTCTAAGAAAGTAAAAGCACTACAGGCTATAAACAAATAGTTCACACGGATAACAAATCCTCCAAACTGGTGATGGAAAGAACAAAGGAAGAGCTTAGTATCTTTTTAGGAAGTACTAGGAGCGTGCCTTAAACTGTAAAGTAACTCGCATCTGTGCACACGCCTGACCAGTCTTCTCCAGTCAATTCAAACCCCTGGAGTGTCCAAAGGATGAGCTCTCCATTTCCTTTTTTGGGCCACTTAGTTACTTCTTGACAGGTTACACAGGCAGAGGAACGACACGTTACTCTGTCCAAATTCTGATCTGCTGAACCCTTGAGATGTGCCACCAGCACTGCTTAGGTCGTTTGCTTTAGGCCACATTGATAGTTCCAGGTACGCAGAGTATGGGGAAATGTGAGCACAGAATGATCTGAGTTTACTTCCCAACTCTGCCACTAGCTGAGTGACCTGGAGATCATCACCCAAACCCGGTAAACCCAGGTTTAAGAATAATCTCTAAGGCTGAGTTTGTAAAGCACTGGAAGCAGGAGGGAGTGTGAGCCTGGCAGGAAAAGACTGGCTATTACAATTTTAGGGCTTAGCATCTTTACGAATAGTAGGTAAAAAACAAGTTTCAAGCTTGTAGATAATTTTAAATAGTGTTTTTATTTATTTTTTTAAAAAGATTTATTTATGCATACAATGCACTGGAGTACAGGCCAGAGGTGTGGGGAGTGAGAGGATTCACCACAGACAGAGCGGGGAGCAGAACAGGCAGGCAGATCAATGGAAGTACACTGCTGAGGGGAGCAGTGGGCAAGGCAGGAGAGGTCTGCTATGCCATGTGGGTCCCCTCCCTGGCCGGCAGCAGGGATCAAACTCGTGATGCAGTGGCTGCAGTTTGCTTGATAGTGCGTTGCTTAACCCACTGCACCACCAGGGAGGCCCTAAATAGTGTTTTTAGATGACTCACTAGACAACTGTCATTTTAATGAAATAGTATTTCATTTTCTTCTAATAAGAAATAAAATGCATTCTGATCAGTTTTTTCCCTCTCTTCACCACCTAGTTCCTAGTCTCAGAGATGTGCAACCTAACGAGTTCTCAAATTCCTTTAGCTCACATTTATTTTCCTACTTAGTAAGTTACTTGGCGTTTAGGGTTTATTCCCAGTGCCTCCTGTATGGCACATCCTCTGTGCTTTCAGAGAGGAAATGTGTGCACACACAATGTCTTTCTCCTATCCCCAGGACCCTAGCACTGAAAGCTTATAGGTATTATCCACTTACAAAGTTCTTCCCTGTTAAGTCACTCAGAAAGGTCAGCTGGCACGCTGAGTTTGGTCACTATAGTGCCATCTAGTGGTGGAGATGAAAGCACTCTCTCAGCCTTTCTTAACCAGGATTCCAAGAGACCCCAGCTGGGAAAGGAGCTTGGGCATAATTCATCTTTAAGACAGGCAGCAGCAGAACGTCAGCACTAGTGACTGTAACATTTACAATGGTAGTTTCACTCAAGAATGGAATTTGGTGTTATTTTATACCTATACTTATAAATACTATTCAAGGTCCATAAAAATGGAAAAAGCCCAGTGAAATATTTAATACACTTAAAATACTAATATAGATACACAAAATGCTAATAAGGAAAATCGATAAAAAAATTAAGCACGCCATTTCATTCTCATATAAATCACTGGTGACTGTGCTTTGCTGCTTCTATGCTGGAGACCTTCCCTGCCTGGCACCTGACCCTGGCTAGGCCCTAGTTGCAGTGTGCTCCTGAGCGACATTAGGGGGCTACTCTCGGTGACTCCTCTAGTCTAATCCAGAGTCTCAGAGCTACGCTGTTGTAGGGGTCTCTGGGCAGTCTGGAAACAGCTTACCCACAAGGGCAAGCTGCCCATTTCAGAAGGCTTCTCCCTGCCAGATTCATGGGTTGGTTTCTCTTTGTGTTTTAAGGGTGGAAAAGAGGGGGATGAAGATTGGTAGGAAGTAAAAGGAAGAGGGATACGTTTCAGGATTGGAGGATTTGGCGAGAAAGTCAGGGAGGGAAAATAACACTGCTGATCAGTGTCTGGAAGAATGATGCCTCACCTGTTTGTAGGGCAACGATTCTGTCATGAGTTCCCAATTCTCTTTCTTTCTCTTCCAAAGATTATTAACCATAGTGACTTTAATAAGCTATGCTAGAGTCTCCCACACACTGTATTACTACTTCATCAGCTGAAGGACCTAAGCTCTCAGTTTGCTTCCCAGGAAATCTTCATAAGCACTAAGGTTTTTTTTTTTAAAAGATTTATTTTTATTTATTTATGCACACAAGAACTGGGGTGTGGACCAAAGGTGTGGGGAGTGAGAGGATTAAACAGACAGTAGGGAGCAGCAGGCAAGACAGGAGAGGTCTGCTGCCATACGTGGGTTAGCTCTGGCCTGCAGTGACAGTGCTAAGACTTAACCCTTATGCCACCAGGGAGCCCCAGCACTAACCTATGTCTTAAGGAAAGGTCCAGAGGCCATTTACCCCCTCCTTTCCACCTTCTCTATTCCGGGAATAATGTATTCTATTGTTTCCTCCCTTTCAGAGACCACTTTATCAGGGAAGGACGCTAGGCAGCAAGATTAGAGTAGGGAAGGGGCTGAACGTGGAAATTAATATTTCTGTAGGTGCCTGTCCATGGTGGGCAGGCCGAGTCCTTCTGCAGCCACAGCAAGAGAAGGGCTGCCCAGGAAACACGCGGGAGGCTCAATGAGGCAACAGGAACACTGCAGCTCCTGAACGGGCAGGACAACCCACATGTGGGAAGACAGCCTGCAGTGGCTGTGGTGGGAAGATGTGAGAACCCCAGGGTAAGTTTCTATTCTCTTCTACAACTCTCTCCTACGGCGGGAAGGAGTCTGGTTAACTGGAACCTCGTGCTTTAATCGGCAGGGCATGAATTTAGGCCAGAGTAGAACTGCTTAAGGCTGAGGAAAAGCATCACATTCTTTCCCAAGTGACTTCTCCACACATCAGTCTTCCTCTAAAGTATACACTGACAATCAACACGCTGGGCTGTCTGGGCACCCCGTATCTCGACGAAGCTGTGGCATGGCAGGCATCAGCCATCCTCCCCCAGCTTACCTAGCCATCCGGAGTCTACAACTGGGCAAGTCTGCACCCGCAGCCTCCTTGTTTCAAAGATGGTGGTTACGGCAGCCTCACTGCTATAAACCGAGGACTGCTTACAGTCAGGTGACCTGGAAATGGCTACACTTTCTGACCTTGCATTTTCTCTAAATTCGTGGTAAGCACAGAAACAGTAAGGGATGAGTATGTGGGGGAAACATGCGAATTCTTCCTCTTCTTCCTCCTTAACAGATTCTCATTTTGTTAAAAAGGCAGTATGCCCAGTTAAATACTTCTTATCAGAATCTCCTCTGTAAGCAGTGTTTGACGTGAAAACACGTGGTCCCTGGCAACATCCTTTATCATCCTGCTGAGTGTCAGGTGGTGCTGTAGCAGTCTCATGACCGCATAAAGAAACAGGATTAAAGGGTTATAGTAACAGTTAACACTGGTCTGATGTACCAAATGCACTTTTACACCACAGGTCTTATTATGTGAGAAATAGTTTCATTTGCTTAAGCTATTCTCAGCTTAGTATTACATTTCTTCAAGTCAAACATATTCCCAGTTTATACAGAGATAAATAAGCAACAGGTAACTATTGTGGAGCTGCAGGAACAGAGACAAATAGGAAGCGGTACTATGAAATACAAGGCAGGGGAGAGCTAGCGGGAGAAGAGAATGGCTAAGGGCAAGAGGTGCAGGAGAGATGTCAAGTGAAATAAAAATAGCTTCTGCAATGAGGAGGGCCACAGTGATTTTTGACAGCAATATCCATGGTACGGTGGTGGAGAGAGGCTGTAGAATGATGATTAACTGGGAAATGAAAGAAGAGAACAGCTTGGGTGAAGGGTCAGCAAACTATGGCCCTGGACACCCCTGCTCTACCACCGAGCCTCGTAAAGAACGTGCTGCTGAAACCCAGCCGTACCCGTGGATTTCAAGACGGATCGTGGCTGCATTCAGTGCTAAAGTGGTTGAAAGGAACACAGGAGACAGACACTGTACAGCCCGCAGAACCTAAAATACTCATTATGTGTTCATTTAAAGAAATCATTTGACTTCTGATTTAAACTACTTTTCTAAATGCGTGGCTGTGCAGGGCACAGATGGTCAAGAAGGTAGAAAGAGGCATAAAGCTGAAGGCTGAGTTTTTGTTTTCAGTTTTACAGAGATGGCGAAGACCGTCTAAGGGAGCTGTCAATGCACAGGGAGGAGGCGCAGCACTGGAGAGAGGCTCACGAGTGACACGGGCTGCAGGCTGACTTGTCTCACCAGGGAGGCCTGTAATAAATCCACAGCAGGAGCATATGAGGGAAGATCCACAAGAGTCTCAGAACCCACTCTCCTCGCACTGTAGAAAAAAGTGAGGCTAAATAGAGAGGGGATATTTTGACAAATTATTTGGACTCTGTGGGCCATAGTTTCATCACCAATAAAGTGAATTTTTATCTGGAAATAGGAAAGACTACCCAATCAAGCACTGTACATCATTCTGCTACTATGAAGTGTAACTGAAACGCTTCATGATAATACAACTTTTTTGACATGATGATGCTGTAAGAATTCAAAGGCAGATACTTTCACATTGCCTGAATGATGAAAACCTAGTGCAGATATAAGGCTTAGTAGCTACCATCTTTACAAAAAGCAGGTATTGGGCAAAGTGAATACATGAATCATACAACTGCACAAAACCTACACCGGAGAATTAAAAATGTTTCTCAAAAACAAAAAGTGAAGGGAACCCGGTCCCCTACCTCAGCATACAGCAGGTCTCCAGTTGAGGTTTCTAGGCCCCACCGAGGCACCAGTGACCTCCAGACTCGCCAGTGAGAACCCTGAACCCCTGGCTCCATGTGGAAGGTGGCACAAGTACCCTAAGGTGCTATCTGGCACCAGCAACTCCAAGACCAGCTGGTAGAACTGTGCAAGTGTAGGGCCGTGCCCGGGGAAAGCCCCATCCACTGCAGTATGGCACTGAAAGCAAACAATGAGGAGATGGGAAAACACAACAAACAGCTACAGGAGGACTCTTGGGAATGCTACACCAAGGAACAAGCAAGCCACAGAACCCAATCACAAAGACATGGACGATCTCCCCTCTGTATCAAACACAGAAGTCAAACTTTCCATGATCAAGAAGTTCGAAGAACACAGAGAAAACAGAAAAGTAGTTCAAAGAGACACAAGAAAATTCAGAAAAACAAATGAACGTCCTGAGAAAAAGCAATGAAGAGAAGATTAAAAATTATACTCTAAGAAAATAACAGGATAATTGCAGGATATGGATCAACAGAGGAATTGAAAAATATTGCAGGAAGCTATGAAAATAAAATAATCTAAAATGGAGAATCAGTGAACTTGAAGACGAGACTATACAAAGGTGAAAGGTAAAAGAAGAAAACAAAAAAGATACACTTCAAACTAGGGACATTTATAGAAACATGGATGAGCTAGAAGGAATTATACTCAGTGAAACAAGTCAGAAGGCAAGAGAAAAATATTGGATGGCTTCACTTTTATGAGGAATGTGAAAGAACAACTACAACAAAAAATAAAAAAGAAGAAAACAAACAAACAAAAAAAAATGAGAAATCTCAAGGGTATGGGCAATTACAACCAAAAACAAACAAACAAAAAATTCAGCAAGATCAAAAGGTCAAAGGTAAACCAAAGGGATCATGGGGGAGGGCAAAGACAGGGAGCAGGGCATAGAGAGCACAAGGGACTGAGGTGGTGGTGCAGGGTAAAATGGTGGTGGGAACTCCCTGGGGACTACAAATGATGTCAAGTACAATGAAATAAATCTAATAAAAACAAAAACCAAAAACAAACAAAAAGATACACTTCAAGAATTATCTGACTCCATAAGAAAGGTCATCTAAGAAAAAAGGGTATACTAGAGGGGAAGAGAGAAAGGAACAGAGAACTTTTTGAAGTAATAATAGAAGAAAACATCCTGAATTTGGAGTAGGAAATAAATCCATGAGATTAAAAAAAGAGCTAGGTACCTAAACAAAACGAGACATACACTGAGATATAAAATATTGAAACTTCCAACAAGAGTTCAAGACAAAGAATATTGAAGCCGATGATGGGGAAGAGGCAGATAACCTATAGGGGAAACCTGATCAGGTTAATATCAGATTTCTTTGAAGGAACACTGCAGGCAAGAAGAGAATGGGATGACTGAAAATTGAAAAACTTGAAACATACTGACTAAGAACGTTACCCAAAGCTCTCCTTCAGATATGAGGGAGAAGTAAAGGCCTCAGAAAAACAGAAAATGAAGGAGTTAGCAAAAAACAGACCACATTCAAAAAATATTAAAAGGGAGCTCTAGTACCTAAGCCAAATGGAGGAACACCTAAAAAGCATGGAATAATGGAAATAGAATAGTAAAATTAAGGACAAATAGCAGCAGCAGATTTTCATGTATCAGTAACAATCTAAGTGTAAATGTCCTACACACACCAACCGAAAGACAGAGTATCTGGTTGGATTAGGAAACAGAATCCAACTTTCTGGGGTCTCCAGGAGACTCACACCCAAGCTACAAAGATAAACACAGACTCACAGGGTTGGAGAACAATCCTACAAGCAAATGTGACACAAAGGAAGGTGGGGACAGCCATACTCGTATCAGACAAAATAGATTTCCAGGTAAAAGAAAAGGTAATGAGATGGGGATGGACACTATAGAACAATAAGTGGAGTAATACATCAGGAAGACATAACACTCATCAAAGTATACTTACCAAATGAAGCAGCACCAAAATATATTTGCCAACTACTATAAACTCTGAAAACAATGGAAAAAACACCGTTGCGCTAGGAGACTTTAATACCTTACTCTCACCAGTGGTCAAAGCGAAAATGAACGGGGACACAATAATAACAGAGAATTAATGTCCAAGTGGAGCTACAGACATCACGAGGGCCCTGAACCCTGTAAAAGCAGAACGCACGTTTTTCTCGAGTGCACATGTGACACTTTACAGGACTGACTGCACACTGGCTTGCCAGACAAGTAGCAACAAATTCATGAAGACTGCTTTCAGCCAAGCACCTGATCTGACTATCTAGTTATCAAACCAGAAGTTAACTACAAAAAGAAAGCATGGACATCCCCTAACAAGCAGGGACTGAACAACACAGCACAGAAAGACTACTGGGTTACAGAGGAAATCAAAGAAATAGAAAAATACCTTGAGAAACATGACAATGAAGGCACAACTGTATATAAGTTACGGGATATGGTAAAAACAATACTAAGGGGAACAATACAGGCCCACATCAAGAAACAAGAGCTGAAACAAATGTTTACTCTCACCTCAAGGAACCAGAAAAAAGAAAAACAAATCCAAAAGCTAATAGAAATTTCAGGCTTTGCCATTTCGTGATAGGTAGTCAAGGAAAAATCCTTTAACTTCTTAATCTATAACACAAGAGATATCAACACCACCTTGCAGGATTATTATAAAGATTAAGTGATATAACTGTTTTATGTTACCTGGCACTCATCAAAGAGCCAGGCAATTTCATGCCTCTAGTAAAACTCATTTGCTACTCCTCTGCCACAGTAATTTTTCCAAAGCAGAAAAATGATCTTCCTAGTTCAGAACTTAAAATACTTCAGTGGTTCCCATTTGCTCCAAGAAGAATGAGCAAACTCTTGATAAGCCCTGCATGTCCTGGCTCTTGCCATCCTCTCTTCTTTATCTTCTGTGCTGCACATGAACCTTCTTAATGCTCTCAGAAAATGTAATCCTTCCCACATCAGAGCCTGCACACAGGTTGAAAGCCTCTTCTTCCTTCAGATCTTATCTGCCCACTTAACAGCTTCTCCTAACTTCTTTGACATAAAACTTTTTCCATCCTAACTGACTGGGTCAGGTCTTCTGACAATGCTCCCTTTACCTCTGTCTGCTTTTGTAATGATATTGGTGCTGAGTTACACTGTATCTTGCATACTAACAATTAGAGGTAAAAAAACCAAAACCAAAAACAAATGGTTCCCTTTTTTGATGATACTTGAATTCCCGGGACTCAACAGTAAGCACCATGCCTAACCCATTTTGGAAACTTAAAACTTTTACTAATGTATCAAAGTTCAGAAGAAGATTGGGAAGTACTATTATGACTGGACAGTACTTCTCTGCAACATTTAACTACATTCTGTGATGTGTGCTTATTAATTTTTCCTTTCCTTGCTGAATGTTTAGCTTTCCATATACAGTCGCCAAAGTTTCACTGCCTCCATATGCTCACAGCTAGCAAAATGGCATGAAATGGAGAGTGTTAATTAACTAGTTAATTAATTAGTGTGTTAATTAGTGAACAGAAACGGAGAATGGTGAACTCTACTTTGAAGGCAGCCCTGGCTTGAAATAGTTTTCATGCCCTAATCTGTCCTTCTCAGGGGCATTTAAATTGCATCTCTTTTTGTGGGGAAGTAGGATCTGACAAGGTAATACTTACTTGTTCCCATGAAGAAATCATATGACGTTCAGCTGGTGCTTTTTCTATTATGGTCACCTCTGTCACACCTGGGGAAGATTCTGTGGTGGGAAAAAGAATACATGTAGAGTTGCAATTGACACACTCTTACACATTTCTACAATAGACATTAACAGTTATTATTGCTCTACAAAAGCAGGAAAGAAGGGAGGGGACCCACATGGCGCAGTAGACCTCTCCTGCCTCACCCGCTGCTCCTCCCCTCAGCAGTGTATCTTAATCCATCTGTCTGTTCTGCTCCCCACTCTGTCTCTGGTGAATCCTCTCACCCCCTGCACCTCTGGCCTTTACTCCAGCTCTTGGGTGCATAAATAAATCTTTAAAAATAAAAAAGAAATAGTAGTACCCCAACAATTGTTTTTTATCCCAAATAAAACCCACCTAATCTTTGGGCTCTAGCATTTAGAACCTAAGACAATACTGTATAAAATGAGTTCTATCCAGAAATATACTGAGAATGAAGTAAGTCATTTCAAAATTTCCAAAGGAGGAAAAGGTTACCAAATAATCTCATCTCTCCAGTTCTAGCATTCATGCTGACGTTAAAGAGAAGCCACCTATGTGGGAACACAATGGATTTTACTACTTCTTCCCACATCCCCACTTGTCTGTGTTCACCCAGAACCAAGATCTTAAAGTCTTTAATCTAGGACATAAAATGTATAAGTTAAATTCCCCAAATTCACACTCCCTAGGAATCTGCAGGTTAAAGTTTCTTAATTGATCCCTTTCTCTCTTCACTAGCAAAAGTGTATCTTTAGTCTTAAACTAGAGTGTATTCCATAGTCTGTAATTACAAAGCCTGAAAGACAGAAATTCATGTTTGTGTGCTCAGAGATCACTTTTTGGGATAGGCAAATGTGCACAGGTTGGAAAAATGGTGATCTACAACTTAAAAATTATGGCCACTGAATCAAAGTATGAGAGATCTTGAAATACAAGATATGACATTAAAGCTCTCTTGAGCGAGAGGAGAAAAGACAACTTAGAATCTCTGATTAAATAATAGTCAAAGAGAATAAAGATTAACAAATCAAAGAATTAGGTGATGCTATAAAGTCAGGGCTTGAAGGTGTGGCATTGGGAGACCTGGGAGGTGGGGTGTACTGCACAGAAACAAGAAGCCATGCCAAGGTGCACATCTTTAGAATGACCTGCTACAGGGCTCACCTCTGGCTCGTGCTGGGACTGGCCTTTGGATGTGGTTCATGTTCACAATGATGTTCTACCCACTTTTGCATTACACCACTGAACTCCTTGACACTGTCCTATCTGAAGTCTAAAATCTTGATAGCAACGGCAGGTTGCTTTCCCTATGTGACTAGACCCTAATAAGATCCCTGAATTTGAGTCTTAAACAGGCTTCCCTGGAAGAAACACTTCACATATATTTACATTCCATTACTTAAAAGAGAGTATATTTTATGTGAGTACTCTCAGAAGTGAAAACTTCAGAAACTTATGGATGCTTCAGACTCCACCTATCATGTCTTTGCCCCTTCCTGAATGATACAGTAAATTAAATGATAGCTGGGATAGCTGAGAGTTCTTCTAGCATATCATTGAATGTATGGGTGTTATGGGTAACCAGAAACACATATCCATCCCTTTCTTTTTAGTATTTTTAACAAATTTGCTTTAGGTAGATTCTTGGAAACAAAAAAATAGTTGATTTTGTGATCCAGATTTAAAATCTTTTTCTATTAATCGATGGTCCATATTTATTAGTATGAGAGATATATTTAGTATTATCAATGCAATTTTTAATATGATCACATTCCACTTATGTTTCTTTTTGAAATGTGCAACATTTGCTCTTTGCTTTAAAACGTGGAGGTGTTAAGTTTTCCATTATGACACGAATAATCAACAATTAGCAGCTTTAAATAACATTTAATTTAGGTCAGAGCTCTGTAGTTCAGATGTCTGGTGTAGCGTGACTGGACTCTGCTGATGCTGTGCTCATCACTCTAGAGTCCTATTTTTACACCAGATGTAACAGGTGACAAGTGTTTTCATTTGGAGTTCATGTTTTCTTCCAAGACCATTTCTGTTGTTGGCAGAATTTAATTCCTTGTGGTTGTAGAACTGAAGTCTCCATTCCTTGCTTGGTATCAGCCAGGGTTGCTTCCAGAAGCCTCTTTTAGTCTTTGTCAAGTGTTCCCATCCATCTTCAAGCCAGCAACAGTATAACAAACCCTTTAAAGATTCAGGTCTCTTCAACTTTCTCTTCTATTAACAGCTTCTTTTAAGGGGCTTATATGATTAGATCAGACTCACCTGGAAAATCTCCCTGCTGTCATTTAATATAATGTCATCACAGGGGTGACATCGCATCAGTTTCATAGTCTTGAGGATTAGAGGTAGGAAACCTTGGAGGGCTGTTTTTAGAATTCCTTTTAAAATATAGCTTTGACAAACAACCCAATCAAAAAATGGGCAGAAGAACTTAAAGGACACTTCTCCAAAGAGGACATGCAAATGGCCAACAGGCACCTGAGAAAATGTTCAACATCCCTCATAATCAGGGAAATGCAAATTAAAACCACAATGAGATATCACCTTACACCAGTAAGAATGGCACATATCAAAAAAACCAACAACGAATGTTGGCGAGAATGTGGAAAAAAAGGAACTTTACTACACTGTTAGTGGGAATGTAAGTTAATCCAGCCACTATGGAAGGCCGTATGGAGGTTCCTCAGTCTACTACGAAGAGTTGCTACCATATGACCCAGCAATCCTACTTCTAGGGATCTACCCAAAGGACCCAAAAACACCAATCCAAAAAAAATACCTGTTCCCCAATGTTCATTGCAGCACATTTATAATAGGTAAGGCCTGGAAACAACCCAAATGCCCAAAAGTAGAGGACTGGATCAAGAAGTGTGGTACATATACACAGTGGAATACTATTCAACAATCAAAAACGATAAACTAGGGACATTTATAGAAACATGGATGGAGCTAGAAGGAATTATACAGAAAGAATTATACTCAGTGAAACAAGTTAGAAGACAAGAGTAAAATATCGGATGGCTTCACTCTTAGGAGGAATGCAAAGGAACAACTACAAAAAAAATAAAAATAATAATGAGAGCGCTCAATGAAATGAACAATTACAACCAAAACCAAACAAACAAAAAAATACAACAAGAACAAAAGGACAAAGACAAACCAAAGGGATCATTGGGTGGAGGGGAGCGGGGTAGAGACCCGGAAGAGGGCAGAAAAAGCACAAGGGTCTGAGGTGATGGTGCACAGGTGAAATGGTGGTGGGAATTCCCTGGGGACTACAAGTGATGTCCAACATAATTAAATGAATCTTAATAAAAAATAAACAAGTGTTAGAGTTAGTATGGAAAAAAAAAATGATACCTTTCCTCAGGAAGAACTAGCTGTATAATTAACAAAGTTGTATTTGGTAAGTGCCCCAAAATAAATAGATTATAGCTTTGAGATACAGTTCAGTCTTCAGCCCTTTAATGTGCAGTTGGTGTTGCTTAGTATATCCAGTATTATGCATCCTAACCCCCACCCTTATCTGTTGCAGTATCCCCTACTTCCCTTCCCCCGCACTATTAACCTGCTTTCGGTCGCTATAGATTTGTTCTAGACATTTCATGTAAGTGAAGTCATACATGTGGCCTTTGTAACTGACTTCTTTCACTTAGTTTTCAAGGTTTATCCCTACTGTAGCATGTATCAGTACTTCATTCCCTTTTCTAACTAGTTTTCTATTGCATGGCTATACCACATTCTGTATATCCATTCTTTAGTTGATGAATATTTGGACTGTTTCCACTTCTGACTACTGCTATGAAGAGGTATGACCCTAAACACATATACATATAACATACACATGTAAACCAACATCTCAATAAAGATAATAAAAAATTATGAGGTTCTGATGAAATTTATAAACATTTTAGAATGTTTATGGAAGGCTAGTTTCTCTCTGTTTGATCATAGACCTGTTTAATTCCTTAGTAGGTTTTGCCTTATAGGGTGGGGCTAGCAGTTTGATATAAAATACTTGATATACTGAATGTTTAAGTAAAATGTTTAATAACGATAGTTATTTAATTGTTTAGGTCTGTAGTGGAAGGATGCACAGGGCAGGTTCTCCTTCGATTCAGCAGACAGGTAAAGAGACCTGGAGCCCTCAGTGAATTTTTCGGGCTTTCATACGCTGCTGTGTCAACTGTTGTGGAACAAGGCTGCACACAGCCTGGCAAAGCAGGGAGGCTCGGGGGCCTGGAGGCTGGCAGGATTCCCAGCCTCTGACAAGTCTTTCCAACTTTTCTTTCGGTTCTCTCTTGGTTTCCTCCACTCATAGCCAAGGCTTATCCTCTCGTAGCCATTTTGATCTGAGGGGCGCCACACTTACAGCCTCAGCATCCAGGCTCAGGTGTGCACACTTCCACATGTCCACACCATACTCCAGGTGTCCACCATCAGGCGTGAGTGCCCCGAGTCCACGTTTCCAACTGCCTCCTGCATTAGCACAATCAAGGCTACAGGTAATAGCCACAGAGGCCAGCAGCGTAAAAGCCTGACCAATTCACTTACCCTACAAGGTCTTTATATCAAACAATGTAAGAGAAATTTGGTTGGCTTGAGTAAACATTAAGCAAAAGAAATTAACTTCATGTTTACAGAAAACTCAGATTTATAAAGGGAGTATGAAGCAGGCCTATGGGACAATAGCAAAACCTGCTTGACGAAATCCATAAATGTAACAGGGCAGAAGTTTGGACAAAAATGCGGAGTGAGGTTATGGGTGTCTTGATGATTAGCTGTCATCTTGACCAACTCTATAATTTCATGTCTAAAACTTACTACTTTCCCAAACACATCATGGTTTCATGCTTCACTTACTTCTTTGGCACTGGGAAACAGTCAGTCCTTCCTTAACATCACATATAGGTTCTTGGGAACTGTGTGACTTTAAGCAAAGTGACATAAAGAAACCAATTTTACCATAGGCTAGTTGATATTAACAAGAGTTACATTCCTATGGCATATTTCTGGTCACAGAAACATCACTAAACTTCTAAATAAAAAGCCAAAAACATTTCTACTACTAAAAAGTTACTTGTGTTCATCCATTCTCCAGTCCCCTCAGCCCAGTTCAGAGGCACAGGTGACTGGGTCCTATCCCAACAGCTCAGGAAACATGGTGGAGGATCCAAACCAGACAGGCGCTTCCCTCACAGGGAACACTCACAAGGCTGTCCCTCCACCCCCACCACCTTACTGCCACAGGAACCATTCAGACACACCTGTGAAGTGTACCTGCACCTCTCTGGAATGTGGGAGGAAACCAGAGAAGCCAAAGAAAACCCATGCAGACTGGGAAGAACGTGCCAACTAGTGCCATCTCCATGCAGAAGCGGCTCCAGCTGGGAATCAACTCCCCATCCCCCCTTATCAGTGTTACCAACCAAGTGCTGTTGAACAAAGGACTTATTGGAGGTCCTCCTGTACAGGGGAGTGCACTCCCCTATACTCACGGTTCCTATACTCAGGGGCTTCGATTACAGAAGAGACATTCTAAAAACAGCCAAATAAATACATAACTTCAAGTAGTGATAAGTGGCTTGAGAATAAAATGTAAAATAAGAGAAGATGTTACTAGAATTATATTCAAAAAGGTTTATGTAAGGGTCCTATAAACCATAGATTTTAATGATGTGCGGGAAAGACGGAGGACGGTAATTTCAGGGGGAGGGTCTCGGCAAATTGCACAGGTATTAAAGAGGGAACTCGGTGTATTTATGGAACAACGGCCACAGTGGCTGAAGCAATGAAAGTAAGGTCAGGCAGGTAGACAGATGAGGGCGGATCACAAAGGACTTGTGGGTCGTGCTATAGAATTCGGATTTCATTATGCTATGGGAAGGCAGGGAAGCATGCTATTCGGCCAGTTTAGCTGCCTTTCTCTTTCCTGGCTATCTGGATAATTTCATTTGCCTTGCAAAATCTACCATCATCCCCTAAGAGAAATACTCCTTATCTCCCCAGATAAGGTCCATTACCTCTCCTCGTGCTGCATCCGAACAATAACCAATTTACTGACCTCTCACACTTTTCAGAGTCCTGGTCTGTTGATTTTTTCCCCCCCCACGGAACTGTGTTTTTGTTTTTCCCTCTTTGTAGTCCTGGAGTCTTAGTAAAGGTTCAATAAAGGACAAACACCATTCTCCATTCAGTGGCGCAAGCCTCCCAACCACTTCGGAGGGTACCCCGAAAGGCGAGGGAGCTGTCCTGGGAGGATGGATGGCTGCAGCATTTCCCCGGCTCTCTCCGCTCCAGAGGAAGGGCTTGAGCTTCAAGGATACTCCCCTGACCACGAGAATGCCTCTGGGGAGACCCAACCTTCCAACTGTCAGGGGTCTGCAGTCGCCCCTTTGCACGTTGTGCCCTTCCCCCTGAGCCTGTGGTGGAACCTCCGAGGGGCGAACCGTTGCGTTTCCCAGCCCAGCCTCCAAACACTCCCGGCGAACCTTCCCCGGCCTAGTCATACCCGGCTCCCCGCTTCCCTCCGTAGCAACGGAAGTCCCAGCAGCGGTGCCCACAGGCAGACAGCGCCCCGTCGCCCCTCCAGGCGCCCAGGGCACACCCCTCGTCCCGCAGTCGCCCCCACGCGTCCCCGCCCCCTCACCTAGGATGTGGGAGATCCCGAGGGTCAGCTTCTCCAGGTGCGGCTTGCTGCTCCCCTGCAGCGGGGGCTGCGCGTCCCCCATGGCTCGCGTCCCAGCTCCGCGCGCGGCCAGCGCAGCGCCGTGGAGCCGGCGGGAGCGCCAGGCGGGAGGGCGGGCTGGATGCCGCCGCACGGCCGGGGCCGTCGGGTTCACGGCATGCCGGGAGTTGTAGTGCTCGGCGCCTGAGAGCTCGGCGGCGCGGAGATGCCGGGCCCGGGCAGGTCTGGTAGCAGTAGTTTCGCGGGGCGCCCCTTTCCGTGGACCCTGCGGGCGCTCCACCCCAGGCCGCGGGTGCACAGCGACTCCTCCGCCCCGACCGCCGCACCCCGCCGGCGCCGGCCGCGCAGGCGGGGGCGGGCCTCGGCGCCGAGCGGCCAATGGGCTCTGGGCCTGGAGGCCTGGGCGGAGCCGTGCCGGCGCGACGCCCCGAGTGGCGGTTGTTTCAAGATGGCGGACGTGGCGGGCCCCTCCCGCCCGGGCGCGGCGGCGTTCTGGAGCCGGGACTGTATCCTTTGCGGGTCTGGCAGGGGGCGCCGGCGCCCTCTCCGGTGCCGCGGGCGATCGCGTGGTCTCGGAGTGCAGGGGAGAAACTCTGAGCGAGCCCCGCGGGCGGGACCGCCTGTCCGGCCGCGGTCCAGGTGCTGGGAATTAGATGGCGAACCAGCCAGTTACAAGTCTTGTTCGGAGCTCCAGGGGTGGGGCTCTGCGTAGCTGTTTCCCAGCCCTCGCGGCCCCAGAGATCTGGGAGGGTGGCCCGGCATTGTGACCCGATCGGGGGCTCTGAGGGTCCCCCTGCCCGTGGTCACCTCCGGCTCACTGTGTCTGTGCCTAGTGGGCGCGTGCAGGAGAAGGGAAGCGTGATGGCGTGTGGGCCCGGGTTGGTCCCGTTTCACCGGACCGGCTTCCTTTGTGTTTTGATTTCGGAGTGTCGGGTCCTTGGGGGACTTGGAAGGTTTGTCAGTGAGGATTGATTTTCATACCGGGATTTTAGAGAAAGTGAAGATCTTGGTATTCTGGGACGTGATCTGGTGATGCTGGCTGCTGAATAAGACCCGAATCATCCTGCTGGGAAGTGCCTTTGACTTCAGATTATAGATTATGGGTGTGCACTGGCAAGATTGACGTTCTTGGATTGTTTGGAGGTGGAGCAGCTGTGGAACTTTTACCCATGTTGTGGTGTTCGTTGGTTCATTCTCTATGATGAAATATCATGTGGGTTTCCCTGGGTTTGGTAAACTGTTCCAAGCTGATCTTTGGTCCTGATGATTTACATCATGTTAATTGGAGGAGTGTTACTGAAAGGAAGGCAGTTACTGTTGGGTGCCAACTGAGGCCAGTCTGACTGTTTACTGGAATTGCTGATAGCAGTGTTAAGAGAGGCAGAACCATTGTTTGCACATTCTACTAAAAGCCCTGTGAAACTTACAAAATTTTATTATCATTTTCCTTTATTGAGTTACTGGAATTGAAATGTCATGATTTGGAGAGAGGTATATTTTTGCACTTCATGCTACTCAGTGGTTGTCTTAAGCACTTTCTAAATACAATTACCATTTGTCTCTGATAAGTTGGTGAGAATCAAGTGAAATCATGTTCGTACACTGAATGAAAGGACACTAATGCACCAGCCAAATTAAGTATTTTTTCCTTTACCTGTCAGTAGGGATGCAAAGAGAATATGTGCACTGGGAACAACTGGGTTGAATTAGGAAGGAAACTTGAGTCTTGTCCTGAAACACTGCTTCTGCATTGATGGAAGTTTTTGAGAGAGGAGGTACAAGAAAGTTATTAGGTTGTAACAAGCTTCTTTAGTACAATCATTTTCATAACCACATTTGTGGTTTTGGTTATTATCACTTAGTTTTATAGCCAGTGGTATTGTTCTGATAGAAAATAAATGGTGTGTGGGAGGAACAGCCTGTTGTAGTGGGATTGAATGAATTAACAGGTATGTTAACCTATGCTCTTGGTCATAGCTGTCTGTACTCACTTATGTGTTATCCTGTTACTCCCTATTTCACCTACAAGTCATATCCTCCCTTCTCTTCTACATTTTTCCCTTACTTTTAAAATTACTGTAAAATACTCATCATCTTATTGAAAGTGAAGAGTTTGCAATTGTGTAAGAAAATGGTATAACAAAATGGTATGAAATATCCTATAGAAACTCAGATGCTGGAATGGAATTAAAAGAGTACTACTATCACCTGTTTCCTCCAACCTGTTCCACATAATGATCAATGAACATCCTCCCTCAGATGGTTTCATTTTAAATCCAAGGCAAATGTGTTACTGAATCCTTGCTAAAAAGCATAACCATAGTAATCATGTGTTTTGATCTTGATTTATTTTCTTGTTATATTAATGATTTTCCAAACCACCCCAAAGCTTTTATGGTTTAACTTTCATCAGAAAAAGTACGTCCCTATCATTTGGTATTTTCTCAGTCTTTGAAATTTTCATCTTCATCTTTATTGAACAGTTAGAAAAATGTGATTGCGAAAGTTCCGAGTCCTGTCTCCTTCATGTGAGGACAGACCATCTGTGACTTGAATGTCACCTTTTTTCTCTTTCTGCTGTTGTTCTTATTTTTTTAAAGATTTATTTATTTATGCATACAAGCACTGGGGTACAGGCCAGAGGTGTGGGGGGGTGAGAGGATTCACCACAGACAGAGCGGGGAGCAGAA
>JAGFMF010011464.1:6243506-6264775 GCA_019455555.1 Galemys pyrenaicus | reverse complement strand
AGATCAATGGAAGTACACTGCTGAGGGGAGCAGCGGGCACAGCAGGAGAGGTCTGCTGCACCATGTGGGTCCCCTCTCTGGCCGGCAGCAGGGATCGAACTCATGGTGCAGTGGCTGCGGTCTGCTTCATAGTGCGTTGCTTAACCCACTGCGCCACCAGGGAGGCCCTCTGCTGTTGTTCTTATGTGTCACACATCACTTGTGTTGTGATTGAGCAGTGCTGTCTGTACAAATTCCGTCTTTGTACCTTATGTGTAAATAGTGCATATGCCGTGTTGTCATTTTTGGGTTAAATCTTCAAGAAAAAATATGCCCCTTCAGCAATAAGCCACATTTCCCCTTCATTATTGTCCCAGGAGTTTCAGAAATTAGTGTTCCTGCAATATGTAAGTGTGCATATAAATGTACTCAAGTGTATTAATAGTATTGGTAAGTTGATAGTAAGAAAGGTGGACACTAAGGGACCTAGTGAAACATTGCTGTTGCCATCATCTCTGCCATTGAGTTTTCAATTAAAAATTGACAGAGAATTTATGTGGATGTTACATTAATATACTATCCAGCAAAGTAGCTGTGGTCATTTATAATTACTATTCATGTGTCAGTGGTAATTGAATCAAACTCAAAAGTTTATTTCTTTTAGATTCTAGTAATCTAGACATGCTTCTCTCTACTGTTTCTGCCTTTGATGTTTAATTACTGTTTTAATTCTGGGCATTTGGATAGATTGGTATGAGCATTCTCTCTGCTCTCCCATAAAGTATATGTTTTTTGGGCATCTCTGTATTTGAAGAAGATAAGTATTTGGGTTCTTATGACAATATGATGAAGACAGAGTACAATGATTAGAAAGCATTGGATGGAGGCAACTCCAAATATTTTTAAGGCCTTGTTGAGGTTTACTGGTTATTTTTATATTTGAAAAGAAATTTAGCATGTAGCTAAGTTTTGTCTGTTTTAGTTTGATTAAAATAGAGAAGGGTAATACTGTTGGACAGCGTCTCTTAAAAGTAAATGAATGTCACATTCGTTCTTTCATAGGTGGTTTACAAAGAGGCATTCTTTGATGTTTGAAGATACCAACATTGACCAAAATGAGACAAAAATTCTCTCTCTCAGTGCTTACATTTTAGTGAGATGACATAAGGTGTGGAGCTTAATATCCTTGGGGCACATTTGTCTTTATCAGTCTACCTTGGCTTTACCTTACACAATTCTAGCAACTTCCTTCCATTTTGCAATAAATTGCATATTTCATCTTTCCTTATGGCTGACTAGTGTTCTGTTGTGTGGATACCATATCTTCTGCATGCAATCCTTTAATCACTGGGCTCTTAGATTATCTAAGAGACATACTGATTATTATAGTTTTGATATTCTTAGTTTGTTGACTTTTTGACACCCTCCTTTTATATATCCTTTCCTTTCCCCTTGTCTCATGTTAGTTGTATTGATTTTTGTTTGTTCCCTCTATTTTTTTGCTGAACAGTATGATGAACCACTTTTGTATCCTGTTGGATGGTTTGATCTCAAATGCTTTCTAATGGGCCACATTTTTTACTCTCCTCTTTCACATTGTATAATTTAAGCATCTTGTTACTTCTATATTGTTGCTTTATATTGATCTTTTAACATTTCTTTCATGTCTATCTTAGTGTTGCTATGTGCACTTCATTTTTTGTTTTTCAGTGAAGCTCCATACGTGTCCTTAATTCTGAATGATAGTCTTCCAAACCAAAGTATTCTAGATTAGAAATCTTTTTCTCTGACTTTAGATATATCCTGCCATTTCCTTCTTGCCTATAAAGTTTCCATTGAAAACTTCAGTCTAATAGGTCTTTCTTATAGATTACTCTTCTTTCTCTTGATGCTTTTAAAATTCTTTCCTTGTTACTAATATTTCAGTAATTTAACACAATATGTTTTGGTGTGTGTCAGTTAATATTATTTTGTTTCAAGCTCTTTGGGCCTTTTGAATCATGTTGATACAGTTTTCAGCAATTTTTTTTAAAATAAATTTTCTATGCCTCTTACTTTTCCTTCTGTAATCCCCATGATATGGATGTTTGTTCTCTTTGTTCTGTTTGTGTGTTCTCTGCCATTGTACTTCCAGACTCATTAATTCTCTCCATTATTTGCAGTTGTCTACTGTTGAGGACCTGTATTATATTTTTAAATTCAGTTACAGTATGTTTTAGATACATTAGTTCTTGTTGTAGCAGTCATTTTTTTTCTCATACATAGTCTATGGCAGTGCTGGATTGATGCTTCCCTTTGGATGTTTTTGCGCCAAAACACAAATGTGTTTGTGAATCATGTTCCCCATTTCTTCACTTTTAATTTTTATGATTTTGAACAGGGAGTTTCCTTATCTTAATAAATTGACTTTATACCTCTCCTAAAAGAAACTCTATAATTCTGCATTTTTTTTATACAGGAACTTTAGGTGTCTATTATTTTACAGACCAGTGCCTTTGCCCTAGTTCAAATGATTAGGGTACTAGTGACATTAAGGAAGGGGGCATTAGGTCACTGAAAGGTCACCTCCATTGAACAAGTGTTCAAGAGTCCTGCAGTGCTGTAGTTGCCTGAGTTGTGTTGGGGGGAGGAGGGATTGCATTGTAATCCCTTGCATGGCCAAAATGTCTTAGTCTAATGCCAGGCTCAACTTCTAGGATATGTTTGGACAATTGATGCAGCCCTGGGTGAGGACTAGAGTTAAGGCATGGACTCAGCTGGGACTTTTTCTCTTGGCTTTTTGAATATGGAGTCTTACTCTTGGGTTGCTACTCTCGTTATGAAGATCCATATGCTTCAAACTCTGGGTATTGTGTTGATTTTGACTCTTAGGGATGGGAAGACGGGTGTCTGGTATATCATGGATTCAGGGGATAAGTATTAGCTTCCTCTATGAGGAGACACTACTATAGTATCCTTGATCACCAAATAGGTGGCACTATTTGACTCTCCCCTCTGGTTTGGGCTCCAGCTGTTCTAGTTAGGGAGGATTAAGTTCAAGACATTAATCATGTTGCATTAGTATGGTATGGTTTTCCAGTGATACACCTGCTGTCCTCCATGCCAACTCCTTGTACCTCCTCTTCCAGTGTAATGCCCAGTTTTTAAAGTCCATGATTTGGGTATGTGTGCTCTTGAGTTAACAACAGAGGAGTTCTGTACAACAGCTGCCCTTCTTTGATGGGTTGTACTGCCTAGGTGTTGCTTTAAGCTCAGTTTACTACTTCCACAGCAGTATCGTGTCTGATGTATGCAGTAGTCATTTGTTTATCTTTCAGGATTGTTGACTTTATTATGTTGTAATTTTTTGGACTTCAGTTTTTGCTGTTGAATTTGAGATATCCTTTTTGTTTCTTTGTTGTGTTTTAGCTATCTTTTCTACATCTAAGTGGCAATGTTAAATGTAGGGGATAGGCTTCTGCTAGAGATTAACTTGGCAGACATTAGCATACTGATAATATTTAAATACATGAGACTGAATGAGATCACCAAGGAAATGAGTAGGGAAAAATATTTAAAGACATGAGACTGAATGAGATCATCAAAGAAGTGAGTAGGGAAAAGGTCTAAGGAATTGACCTTGGAGGCACTCTTAAGGTTTAGAGGTTGGGAAGATTCTAAGGAGACTAAGAATTAAAATTGAAAGGTAGGTAGCAAATTGAGTGTATAGTGTCTTTGAAGCCAAGGGGAAATGATGTTTTAAGGAGCAGTGTGGCTATCTATATATCAGATGCTGTTGATAGTATCTGTGAGGCCTGAGAATTGACTGGTGGATTTAATAATGCACAGACCACGGTAACCTTGTTAAAAGTAGTTGTTCTAAATTGATGAGGTTGAAAGCGTTTTGGTGTAAGTTCAAGAATGACTGAGAGGATAAAAACTGAAGATAGTGAATATATCAAGAGATCACTCCTTTGAGGAGTTTTGCTGCAAAGGGAGCAAAAATGGTGTAGTAGTTGGTGAGAAAGGCATAAGCTCAACAGAATTTTTGTTTTCTGAAGAATGGAAATTTTTATATATTTGGATGCTGAAAAAAGTTCAATGGGAAAAATGATTCATGAAAGGGGAGAGAAAATATCATAGGTAGGAAGAAGAAATGGTGTTTTTTGCATAAGGACTACATTGACTTTAGATAGGAATAGGGACAGTTCAACTACAGTAAAAGGAGGGAAAGTAGAGTTTATGGACATGAATATAGAACTGTCGATTAGCTATGTTGGTGCAAGCTTGTGCAAGGGCTCTACAGTTTGTTTCTCTTAACGAAAAGGAATACCAAGTTATTAGCGGAAAGTAAGGATGGGGTTAGTAGTGTCAAGAGAAAAGAAAGTACGAAATACTTTATCTTCCAAGTTCAGCGTTGAGGGCGCTGACTGTAGAGTCCCAGTGGTTGGTCTGTTGTTGAGGCTTCTTTTTGAATGGTCCTATGTTTTCCAAGACCCAGTTTGTTAGTTTTTCCATAGCTCATCCTTGTAGAATAACTGTAAATTAATTATATCTTCTAATTGAATACACTGCCATATAGAACATTTTTTGAATCTTGAGCTCCTCCCCCTTCCCCTTCCCCTCCAGATACTTTTTACCATGTGTATTTTTCAAATAGCATTTATTGGGCACCTACTGTGTTTGCAGTGCCTTGTATTGGTACCAATAGGTAAGAAAATTGTATCAGTTTTTGTTGTTAAGGAGCTTACTTAATTTTATTTTAGAGGATTTTGATATTTTGTATTGTTAGGTTGATAGGTTGGGTGTCAGAAATTTTGAAATTTCTTCTCTGCCTCCAGTGTTAGCTGGAGTTCCCTTGGTATTGGAAATCTAATGCTTTCTTTCTTTATTTGTCTTGTACGCCTTTACATTTTTTCTAATCGCTATCTTTGATGTTTGAGGGAATTTAAAATTTAGGGCACTATTTTTCAGCCAAAATCTTGAAGCTATGATAGTGCATGGTGTAGCGTAGAGAGCTGTTAGGGACCGCCTGACGGCTCAGACTCAGACGGTAGGTGCCACAGGGGTCTTCCTCAACTTCTCATATGGATTCTGGGCATCTCAAAAAAGCATTCCCTAAAACGACTCCATTACAGGGTTCATCTTGTACTAAATTATAGTGAATTTTTTGAACATGTTATTAAATTCACCATTTTACTTCAACTATCTCCAGGAAGGAAATAGTTGATAATTAATTTGTTTAGAAATTGTGGAAAGAACACATATAAAAGAACAGAAAACTCCTCCGAATCATATATATTGTCATAAACCAATGTTACAGCAATAAAAAAAAAAAAAAAACCAAGAAAACTGGAATTTGCTAGACCATTTGGACAGTGTAGATACTTCCCTCTGGAAGTGTAATAGGAGGTTATTATGGACATACCCAAATTTAGATATAATTCTGACTAAAATTTTGTTTCTGGGAGGGAAAGTTTCTTATTAGTTGTCTTTCTATAGTAGGGATAAGATCTTAGCCTTTCTAAATTTCTCCTTTTCAAATTCTAAATAGTTCTTTTTGTCTTAAATTTCCTCCACTCCTTAAATAGTAGGGCTTCTTGGGACATTTCATGCATGTATTGCGGAGGGATAGAAATTGTCTTTGTGTCTGCATGATTGACTTGCCCTCAAACAGTGTTTGTTCTTCAAAGCTAAAGCTTTTTTGAAATTATTTATTCATGCCTAAAATAACTTGCCAATTCTCCAATAATGAGCAAACTACAGCATTTAACTCTATTTGCAAAAAGGAAAGTAAATGAAAGGAACCTAACAGCACTTGGGGAATTAACATGGATAAAAGTTTTATGGAACAAGACCTTCCAACATTTGACAAAACATATAGTTGGATATTGGATTATCTTTTCTAGTATTTTCCTTCATGTCCTTCTGCATAGTTTCTGATGAAGAACAATCAATAGTGTATGTTCCAGGTATGATTTTCACTATTAATTTTTAATCTTCCTTTGCTTCTTAAATGCTAGGAAAAAATGAAACCTCAGTACAACTTTGCAGGTATAATGGATGCAGGACAGTTGATTAGAACCTAAATTTTTTTTAAAGTGTTGATGTGGTTGAAATACTGCCTTATCTAAGGGTTGTTGAGCAAGTAGCTTTAGTAAACTTGTAGAATATTTCACTTGTGTATTAAGAAGCAAGAGATTATTTTTCATATTATGAAAAATAGTCTATGAAAAATACTATGAAATAGTATTTCAAAGAAAAGTGTAAGAATTTCTTGGTTTAGAGTTGATTTCTCTTTTTAAAAAAATACTTATTTATGCATACAAGAACTAGGGTACAGACCAGAGGTGCAGGTAAGAGGATTCACCAGAGATAGAGTGGGGAATAGAACAGGCAGATTGACTGAAATACACTGCTGAGGGGAGCAGCCGGCAAGACAGGAGAGGTCTCCTGTGCCAATAAACTTCTTAAAGTTTACTGCTTCTTAGATGAATAGTAAAACTGAACAATTGCAAATACCCTAATGATGTGACCATCAGATTAATTTCCCCTAAATTAAAGTATATATATCACATCTTAATGTGACTCATGAATGTTCACAGTATCTTTTAAAAATATTTTAATTAGATCTTTAGTTTCTTCAAAACATCATTTCTTCATAATTCATTACTTATTGAGAGCTTTAAATGAAATTTATGAAGTATGAGCTTTCCCTATCAGATTCTATAAAGTAAATGTTGAAGAAATTGATAGGGGTAGAATTAAGAGAATGAAAAGTTATAATTTTGAAATCTTCTTTGATGCACATCCTTAGGAACTTCTACAGAAGAAAATAACAGGTCAAGACACAAGTTGCTGAGTCCAAAAGCTAATGTTAAACTTAAGACTTCTAGGGTGAATGCTGCCTCGGTGTCCATGGAATCTCTAAAAGGCTCAGGAGATGCAGTAGATGAACAGGTCAGTAATTTCTTTTAAAATTTTCTTTCTTAATTTGCAATCTTTGTAAATGCTTACCAGTAGCTGATTTTCTGTAGCTCTTCAATAAGGATCCTCTAATGATTTATAAGGTTGTTAAAAGATACAGAGGATTCTAGGAGACTTCGAATAATACTTGCTATAAATATAAAATTTTAAGCTTTAGAAGGTGACACTAGAGAAATCCTAAGTATAGAGTTAGTTTTGCCCGTCATGGCAGTATTATGAATACTCTACCTGATGCCCCTTGTATTGCAAGGTTTTCACTCTGGCTAGTGGGAATGCAGATTATTCATGGCAGTGTTTTAACTACAGAGAGTATCTCCAGAGTTTATTTTGGGATTTCTTTGTTTTGCTTGGGTTTCGCAGTAAACACATGCTGGTCATCGTGATTTGTTGACTTGGCAGGAGACCTTCTGCAGATCTCTAGAACTTTTTCTCTGTGCCACTTTTATGTCTCCATTCTCTGCCCTACAACTCTAAACCTTGGCTTTTCTGGACTCAGAGCTTTTATGCTCTCAACTTGGGTTGCTGGGTTCCATCTAGATTTCCAACCTCGCACCCAGAAAACTCTCTCATGTTAATCTAATCAGCTAGCTTCTCAGTATCTTCTGTTAGGTGTTTGTTTCTAAGACATTCACCAAGGGAAAGTGGTGTCTTTAATATTCCTTAATGTTAAAACAGGGATATTCTGATCTTGAATTCTTTTTGTGTGTGCTTTTAAATGTAAATTTCACAATGTACCTATGGTGGAGAGTCAATTTCTTAATGTTTTTTTTTTTTTTAAACAAAAAAACTTTAAAAGGACAGGTATTAGGAAAAAGAGGAAGAAAAAAAAAAGACGCCTGCATAGCCATGGACAGAAATGAGAGCTGCTCTTAGCCTGTTCTGAATTCAAAGTAGGTTAAATAGAACAGATAAATAGTGCTCACCACATAAAAGATAACGAAGACATTTCATCTTATTTTAAGAGGCTCCTCCAAAAAGTATTAAACGTTTTCTTTTAGCAAAGCTTTTTTTTTTTTTTTAAATAGAATTTCTCCAGAGGTGGAATAAAAAGCGCATCATTGAAGGATTTATGTCTGGAAGACAAAAGACGCATTGCAAACTTGATCAAAGAACTGGCCAGGTGAGGAGACGGGAGTGTCTGTAAAATGCATTATTTTGTAAGAGAGACAACTGTTTCTGAAAATAGAAAATTATAAATATGTTTTGCTGTTGTCGTTCTTATGGGGCAAAGAATTGTAGAAAAAAGCTATTTTGTGGCAGCAAAACAATGAAAGAAAAGGAGAAATAAAAGTTAAAAAAAGGAAGAGATGTACACCAGAACCAACCATTCTTCAGTGCAGTTTCTTATTTACTTGACTTCCAAAATTGTTTAGTGCAAATATTTGTGACAATGTTCTATCATATGGGAAATTATTGTGAGACTTAGCTCTACCACTGATATAGGTTGATATTGTTGTAAAGAGTCAGACCAGTTACCTTTGTTTTTGCTTTAACATCCAAACAGAAAAGAACATTCATTTTATTTAGAGTATAACAAGAATATCTGTTGTCATTTTGCAAATTCCTCATGCTTTCAAATTAATCATTTTGAATTTTTAAAATGATAGTTGTTAGCTGTTTGTATGTACTGTTGTTTATTAATAGTGTATATACATAACATAAATATGGATATATGTTATACATAACTGTTTCGTATGTCTAATTTCTTTGTTGACATACATGTCCAGTTTTGGGATCTTAAAAATACTTGGTAAATAAAGATGTTCATAGAGAATGTTTAATATAAATTGTAAAAGTTAAATTTAGTGAAGGGTCATAGATAACAGTTGATAAAATATTATTAGTTTTTAATCATTGAATTACATATTTGGAAATAGGTTCTTAAAAATTTTCTAATTAAAGGTAAACTATATAAGGTGTATTTCAAATATATTTCAAGTTCAGGCCTTAAAATGTTTGTAGAAGCTTTTATAAAAAGACTGAAATTTAAAAATTACCTTACTGAATTATAGAATAGCAAGTATAAAAGATGGCATACAGAAGTAATGTTTTGAGGGCTGGAATATGGGGCATGAGAATTCCTTAATTTAAGCTTTATATCACCTAAGATAAGCAATAACCTTTTTCACTAGACTTCTTTGGCTGTTCTAGTTCCTGAAATAGAATTTTCACTAACTTTAAATTTTAATGGTTATACTCAGTATTTGAAAATATTATCTTCTCACAAGGCTGTTTACTAACACAGATAGCTATGGATGTCCTTCTCACATACTTGATGGCATTACAAAACCGTTACAGTTATTCCTTATATTAATTAGCCATTATTGTCCTAACTAATCTTTTTTATTTCAGAGACCAACCTTAAAAAAATGCCTGAAATATTAGAACATTTTGTTTTGGTTTCAGTAATTTTCTGCTTTCTAACAAAATGCTAGTTCCTTGTAATTTCTTAATCAAGGGTCAATCTGTTAATATAAGGTTTTTATTACTACAGATTTTGCTTATACCACTAAAAAACCCCATTATTGTTATATTTACTACTAATATACATGTGTGTGGGAATGACATATTCTTGGTTTTATCCTTCTTTTTTCTCTTTTTTGCTGACAGTTTCATTGAACTGAGGAATTTGAAAACAAAATTTCATATACCTCTTGTGAAGCCTTTTTTTTTTTCCTTCTCTTTTCTCTTTTTTTGCTGACACTCAGTTTCATTGAACTGAGGAATTTGAAAACAAAATTTCATGTACCTCAAACAATGACCAAAAAAATTCCTAGACTTTATTCTTTTACTCCTGAATTTTCAACCTATTTTCAAGTAACTGATTTCCCACTGGCATTAAATTCATTTCTTTTTCTTTCATCTTGAGAAATAAAATATGCCTTTGAGCATCTATTTTCCTCTAGCTACCACTTTCTATGTACTCTGCAACATAATCTTTTTCCTAGAAAGAGGAGCCTATATTATTATTTTATATTCTCTTCTATTTATTCCCTCCTTAAACTTATTTATCAATATTTTAAAATATATTGAGTACATATAACATGTACCCATTTTAAGACTATATTTCATTGAATTTTGACAAATGTAAGGTCACTCCAAAAACTTTTCTTGAGATCTTTTACAGTTAGTTCCTCCTCTCTCCCCCATCCTAGACAACCGTGTGAATTCTGTCACTATAGTTTAATTTTACATGTTTTGACTGCAACATAAATGGCTCTCAGTACATACTCTCTACTGTCTTGCTCTTTTCCTTCAGTGTAATGACTTTTTATATGTGTGGTAAAATATAAATAACAGACTTCATCATCTTAACCATAAAGTTCAGTTGTTTTAAGAAACATTCACATTACTGTGCAACCATCTTCTACCAGCCACTGTCACAATTTTTCATTAGAGGAAGACTTACTGTTTAGGCCTAATTCATCAAAAATATTCATTGTTCATAGGTAAATGTAACCTGATTGTGAGCAAGCAGTTTTGTACTCTTTGACAAGAAAACAAACAAACACTTGTTATGAGTTTTTAATAAGTTGTAGATGTCTTCTTAAAAATCTGCAGATGTACAGGGAACTTTCCCACTTCTACTAACTACACTAATGGATGAATTGAATACAAATACAAATCAAAATATACAGGCTAATGGAGGATAGATACCACACAAATAAACTTGGAATATTATAAATTATTTAGGAAGAGAGTGCTAAGAGATAACTTGATATATGGGTTTCAAGTATATGAAGTGGTTTCCCTGAGGTTTCCAGCATTAATTTACATTTGCAGAAGGATAAGTAGAGTATCAATTGATCTTTCTAGGAGGTATTAGTATAGAGAGAATTCTTTTTGTTCAAGATTGCTGAATTAAGTGACCTCAGAAAGTCTTTTACAGTAAAATAAATGAATTGTTTATATAGATGGGAGAAGTTTGTCATTTATAGGGACTTGAAAAAATGAATGACTTTGCCAAATCTTGTAGTTTGTGCTGAAAGATAGTGCCAGTTCTTTAATATATGCATTTGCATTTTTTTCCCTTAAGACTTTGAATTAGGAAGGGGTACTATAGACTAATCACAAACGATGGTATAGTTTAGTCTTTAAAGGAAAAAGTCTTAAAAATAATTTGGACCACAATTGCAGTTTTTGAAGTATATGAGCCATGTTCTATGTAACGAGAAAAAACCATCTTTTTATGTCCTATAACCACACTGTCAAATGATGTGTATTTCCCCAGTGAATATTTCTATACTAATTCATTTGAGGACAGAGTTCTTTTTTAGGCTCAGATACTTTGATTTTTCCCAGAGGACAGTTTGCTATTTCCATTTGGCATTTCTCAGAAGAAAAATAGAAAACGTAGCACCACTAGCTTGCCACTGTAAAATGAGTAGATCATTATTATCTTATCTTTATTCTGGTCTTTTATTTTTTAAATTTATCATAACTTTTCATAGTCAAATGTATATTGCAGTTGAGTAAGAAAAGTTATCTTTTTCAGTGATTTAATCTTTTGTCTTTCCATTTGAAGCCTTTGGATTTTTTTGGGGGGGGGCATAAATAATCTTTATGGAAAATAGGTAAATATAACCTGATTGTGAGCTCATTAACATCTGTTAACTATTAGTATGGTTATTATATGTATATACTAGTTACTGACTAATAGTTACATGTATACATAACTATTAGATACTTAACATATTATTTATATATTATATATAATATATATGTAACTATTAGTATAGTTAACAGAAGTGGGAAAGTTCCCTGAGCATCTACAGATTATATAGATTTTAAAGTCTTTACAAATATTAAGAAAATAAAAGGAATTTATAACTTGCCCTAGGTAGAAAGGAATTCTCTGAACCTTAATGTAAGTTTGATACTATGGAACAGTTAGTTTAACAAAACTCATTTTTCAGATTGTCTTTTCTGAACATACAATTAAAAAGAGCATTTTTTTGAGTGACAAGCATACACTCACTAGTCATTTTCTTAATACAGATCAGATCCTACCTCCTAAAAGAGGGCAGCTTTTCTATATTATTTTTTCCACTCTTTTTTTTTTTAATTTATTTTTTCCACTCTTGTGTGGTCTCTGAAAACATGCACAGTGCCACATAGATGTCATAATCTTCTGTGACCTTGCTGGATTTACCTGAGTTATGCTTGGACCACATTTTGGCTATGAAAGGTTGAAAGGTTACAACTCTAGGTACATGTGCTATGCAACTATGTGCTATAGCTTGTCAGTTTCTTCTCAGATGATTTCTTTTTTTTAATCCATGGGTTTTAATGTATGTTGATTATTTTTACAGTTTTTTTTTGCATACTTACTGTAATAGATTCAGATATGTTAGACCTGAATTCAACAAGAGGAAGGAAAAAAAAATCACTAAAGAATTAATTAGAATGCTAGAATTTTAGTGAGTAATTAGAATTTTATGGGGCACCAACTTAAACATGGATTTAAACAATCAGCTATCTCACAGCTTTGACAATTAAGCTTTGTGTTTTGAAAATGCATTAATTTCTTTGGGTTTTAAAAACAATATATCTTTTCATCAGTTTTCTCTATATCTAATCTTCCTTCCTACATTGAAATTCATCTTTGTTATTTTCATTTTTGATGTTTCAACTATTGTTTCAATTTTAAAGGAAATCACGCATTCCACTGTTCATCACAGAGTTCTTATTTCATCAAGAGTCTTTACCTGGTTAGACTTAAAGGGAAAAAAGTCATCCTTAGTAGTAATATACTACACAGTTCAATGTTTTGTTTTTTGTTTATAGCCAGAGTTGTGCAGTCAGTACCACAGTCAATTTTAGGACATTTTCATTACAAAAAAAGTAAAACCATTAGCAATCACTCCTCAATTTCCACTAACCTTCTTAGGCCTAGACAAGCAGTACTTTACTTTTTGTTTTTGCAAATGTGCCTATTCTGAACATATTTTTTAAAAAAAAATTTTATTTATATATGCAGACATAGCTGGGGTACAGGTCAGAGTTGCAGGAGGTGAGAGGAGTTACCAGAGACAGAATGGGAGCAGTACAGGCAGACAGACTGAACACTCTGCTGAGGGAAGCAGCAGGTGAGGCAGGAGAGGTCTGCTGCACCATGTGGGTCCCCTCCCTGGCCAGGGATCGAACTCGCCTTGCTGTGCTACGGATGCTTCACAGCGCGGCGCTCAGCCGACTGTGCTACAAGGGAGGCCCTATTCTGAACATATCATTTATTATGTTCTGAATATATTTTTGTTGATAATAAAAAGTAATGAGATATTGTTCAAAACGTACACACTTCCAATTATAAGATTAACAAGTTTGCACTAATGTATAATTTGGTCATTATTGTCAGTAACACTGTATCATGTACTTGAATGCTGCTAAAAAGTAAGTCTTAAATCTTAAAAAAAAGAAATGATGATTTGTGATGGGATGGAAGTGATAATAATATGGTGGTAATCATTTTGTATTTTATAAGTACATCAAATCAATACGTTATATACCTTAAATTTTTATAATGTTCTATGTCAGTTATATATTAGTAAAGATGGGGAAAATAATAGGAATATATCAGTATTGTAAAAACAGAAAAAAGAAATTTTGACTACTCTATTGTGAGGAGAGGAACTATTTGATTTTTTTTTTTTAATCACTAAGGATTTTCATAAATCCAGAGAGACAAGGGTTAGCACCAGTTGGTTGTGTGATCTGAAAATTTTATATAAATGGAGTTGTAATATGTGGTCTTTTAAAACTAGTTTCTTTAACTTAGCATAATGATTTCAAGGTTTGTTCACATGGTAGCATGTGTTAGTATCTCATTTCTATTTATTGTCAAATAATGTTCCATTGTATGAAAAATGCCACATATATTTTCCATTGATGCACATTTGGATTGTTTTTTCTTTTTAGGTATTATGATTAATGCAGCTATGAGCGTATAAGTTTTTAATTTTTTTCTAACTTTTTATATGAACATATGTTTTCATTTCTCTTGAAGATATATTGGCATTACAGGGTCATATGCAAATTCTATGTTTATAGTTTTGAGGAACTGTCACATTGTTTTCTAGAATAGCTGTGCCATTTTACATTCCCACTAGCAATCTATGATGCCTATTTTCACACAGCTTTGCCAACACTTGTTGTTATTCACCCAAGTTGGTGTGACGTGGTATTTAATTGTGGTTTTGATTTGCATTTACCTAATGGCTAATGATATTAACATAATTTTATGTGTTTCGTACATCTGTATATTTTCTTTGAAGAACTATTCAGATCCTTTTAAGTTGGATCATTTGTCTTTTTATTTTATTTTTAAAATATGGAACATTGACAAATATGCTTGTACGCCTCACTCAAGAACACATGCTAATCTTCTCTGTATTGTTCCAGTTTTAGAATATGTGCTGCCAAATTGAGTTCTCAAAGTTCTTTGTATATTCAGTGTTTAAGTCCTTTATGTTATCTGTAAGAGTTTTAATATTTATATATAAAATTTTAATATATTTATAGTATTTGCAAAAATTTTATACCAATTCTTGCACTTTGTCACTTTCTTGGTGGAATTATATGAAGCACAGGCATTTTTCATTTTCAGGAAGTCCAGTATTTCTATTTTTTTGATGTTACTGGTGTTTTTGGTATCAGATCTAAGAAAGCATTGCTTAGTCCAAAGTCAACATCAGTGTCTATGTTTTCTTCCAAACATTTATAGTTTTAGTTCTTATGTTTTGGTCTTTGATTTATTTAGAGTTACTTTAGCGGTTTATAGGCGGTAAGGACCCAAATTTGTTCTTGTGTGTGTGAATAACAAATTTTCCCAGCACTATTTGATAAAAACTATTCTTTCCCTTTGGTTTTGTTGGTGCCTTGGTAGAACACTTGATTTACTGTAAATGTGGGTGTGTATGTCCCTTTGATCTGTATATATCTAGTCATATGACAGTCCTATACTCTTGATTGCCCTAACTTTGTAGTTTGGAAATTGGAAAGTGTGTGTTCCACCTTTTTCTCCTTTTTAAAGACTATTTTAGGTACTCTGTTTCTTTCATTTCAATAAGAATTTTAGAATTGGCTCAGCTTTTCAATTTCTACAAATAAACCAGCTGAGATTTTGATAGAGATTGATTTGTATCTCTAAACCTATGTAGGAACTACTGCCATCTTAACTATATTGCCTTCCACTGTGAAAATGGAATGTATTTACATTTATTAAAGTCATTTATTTCTTTCAACATTGTTTTGTAGTTTCCACTATATAAATGTTTCAGCTTCTGTTGGACTTATTCCTCTCTATTTTATTTTATGCAATTGTAAATGGATTTCTTTCATCAAACTTTTGGGGAGTTATTCATTGCTAGAATATGACTTTTTTACATTGATCATGTATCTTTGTACTTTGCTGTACTCTTTTATTAGTTTTAACAGGTTTTTTTTTTGGTGGATTTCATAGATTTTCTATATATAAAATCATGTCAAATGAAGTAGAGATGATTTAACTTCTTTGTTTAGAGTCATTATTCTTCCCATGTAATCAACTTAATTATAACCTCCAGTAGGATGTTGAAGTACAGAGAACAAATACCCTTGGCATGTGTGTGATCATAGAGGGAAAGATTTTGGTATTTTATCATTAAAAATTATGCTCAGTGTGGGTTTTTCATAGATGATCTTTTTCAGGTTTACTGTCTTATTTTAAAATCATGATTCATTGCTGAATCTTTTCACATACTTTTTTTTGCATCTGTTTAGATCATGTGGTTTTGTTCATTATTTTATTGATGTAGTATATTACACTAATTCATTTTTGAGTGTGAAGCCAACTTTTCTTTCCAAGGACATATCCTAGTGATAAATAATTTTTTTTTTTTTTAAATGTTCCTGGATTCAGCTTGCTGGTATTTTGTTGAGGATTTTTGTGTCATTCATTAGATGTTACTCTGGTTGTTTTTCAAGCCCTTTTGACAGATTACTATGTCTGATTTCTTAAAGTATTTGTGTTCCTTTAGATGATACAGTTTCTTTAAGCTTTTACTTTAGGCAGTTTTTAAAATAACAACCAAATGTTAAAATTTGTAAAGAGGATATTAGGATAATTTCACTATAACATTTTTTTTTAAGATTTATTTATTTATGCATGCAAGAACTGGAGTACAGGCCAGAGGTGTGGGGGGGGGGGGGGGAGAGGATCCACCAGAGACANTATTTATGCATGCAAGAACTGGAGTACAGGCCAGAGGTGTGGGGGGGGGGGGGTGAGAGGATCCACCAGAGACAGAGCAGGGAGCAGAACAGGCAGATACTCTGAAGTACACGGCTGAGAGGAGTAGCGGGCGGCGAGGCAGGAGAGGTCTGCTGTGCCATGTGGGTCACTTCTCCAGCCAGGGATCAAACTCCTGCTGCAGTGGCTGCTAATACCCCACAGTGCAGTGCTTAACTCTTTGTGCCACCAGGAAGGCTCTACTATAGTTTTTGTAATGATGAAAGCCCTTCCTTTTTGCCATATATTTACTTTTGCTTGAAAATAGTGTGTTCCTTTCTGTTTGCTAGATGTACTATGAAACCTGTTCTTTTCTTCTCTAAATCTTAACTCGAAAGTTGTTAACATAAAATGCAACCAGCATACCCAGCTCCCAAACATGATATAGTAAGTTGGGGAAGAAATTTGTCTAGTTGACCACTGGGTGAACTGTAATTTATAATAATTTATAATTCTCTTTGGAATAGAAGCTTTGCTGACTTCCTTGTATTTCACATTAATATAAATATACCTATTCCTGTAGTGCCTATAAGAACAAGTGTATGCAAAAACCATAAGTCTCTTTATAGAATCTTAATCTTACTTAAAAATTTAAATAGATGGGTTTGAGGAAACTCTTATATTAAACAAAGGTGATTGTTTTATGGAGAAAAATATAAAATGTATAGGGATGTTTAAAATGTAAGATTTCAATTCTTTCTCTACAATTTTTAATCTGACCACCCAAGTTTGAGAGTTTGAATTCTCTCATTACAAAGATTACATTTAGTGGAAGTTTTTAGGACATGTTCTGAGACATTAAATAAATGCTGACAAAGGTAATTTTTATGTTAAAAACGGGTTACTGTACGCCTTTTAAATGACTAACAAGCCAACACTGGGGATATCCTCTTAACACAGAGTTTTAATCTTTTTTATCCTTGTTTAATACTTCCCTTTCCTGTATTTAGATTCTCATTTTGTCAATTTGCTATATTCTAAATGAGAGAGAATTAAGTATTTTTATGTTGTTTTGTGGTCGGAGAATGTGTTGATGAAAAATGGAGATCATGATATCAGATCTTTTCTCATACATATGCCGTGTGGGAAATATTATTGAATATGCATTAAACAAGAAGACAGATTTTAGAGGGAGTATCAAATCTTGATGTGGTTTTATTGGAGGTCCTCTGCATTTAACGGCTGTATTAATATACTTGCTCATCTAACTATGCTAATAGGCCACAAAGTAGCCATGCGTATCTTCAGATATGCCTACAGAAGAAGTGTTGCCCTTTGTGCTTAACACAGCTTGTTAACTTTATAGCCTTCGAGGGTATAATAATTGCTAAAGGGTAGTCTAATCATAGTGGCATAACAGAAAGGATTTTTTTAAAGCCTATTTAAATAATGTAGCAACAAATTTTTCAAACATAACCCACAAATTAGATTTAGAAGAGTGTTTGTTTCTGGGTAGAACAATTTTAGTTTGGGAGGAAGCTTATGGTAGACTCTGGTTTGCTTTGGTGATCCCTAGAGTTTTCATGGATCTTCAAGTCCAGCAAAGGTAGTTATTGGGCTATATCTCTATGTTCTAACCTTGGCAGGCTCTGGAAAAAGTCTCTGTATTTACTTTAGCTAGGGTAAATTTTGCAACCTACATTTTTGTTGCCGTTGTTATGACGACCTTGGAGCATTATTTGTTAAAGAAATCTTTGTGCCATTTCCTGTGTGTGTGTGATGTCTATGAATGTGATTGAATCTACAGAGAGCTTAGGTTCCTTTTGGATAATCCATAACTTTTTTCTTTACAAATACTCTCCATATTAAAAAGGATATATATCTTAAACAATCACGATTTATATATCCCTATAATAAATATATTTTATATAAGTATATACTTTATAATAATTACATAACACAGTGTCATAATATTTATAGTATAGTGAAGAAAGTTTTAGAACTTGAGCTGAAAAGAGTTTTAAAATTCGTCTAGTCTGCCCTTTCTAAACAAGTAAGAGAAATGATGACCAGACAAATAAGCAGACTTTGCCAAAGTCCCCAAGTATACAGGTTTGATTTATACTTTGGGGCTTTTTTTGGTCAGGAACCATTTTTGACAAAGATATTTCAGAAACTGGTCGATAGCCCAAAGCGGAGCATTTTAAATGGTATAAACAATTATTAGTGCAAATGTTTGATAATTTTTGAACAAATCAAAGGCTGTGGGGAATTACCATGAAAGATGTTAGTAGTGTAAGTGTGTTTGGAAGTAATCACAAGAAAAGGGAAGACTTTGTAGCGCTGGAGGCTAAAGGCTAGATAACCTGATGCCAAGGTCTGAATCCTCTTCATATGTATATATTTGTTCTTTGTTTAGTTGTTGGGATTACTTGTGGTTGTATCAGGCTTAGATTACTCTCTTAAAAATAAGGGCCTCATTCCCATTTAGGGCCTAGTACTAGGCCAAATATAAAGAAGAGAACTGAGAAAAATGATTTGACTGTCGTTATGAGCAAGAACACTACTGTGTGCTATGCCCTTTCACTTAAATTATTTTAAAGTCAATTTGCAATTGACTTTTGAACATTAAAAATTATAATTTTCATTTTGTTTTCTCATTGATTTTAATATGTCTACTAGAAGACTAGGAACAAAGGAAAAACTATGAAGTTAATGTTACTCAAAAATATCTCTAGTAAAGTATGAGCATGGGAAGAAGTAAATTTAAGAACTCCAGAAAAATGATTTTTCCCTAATATACATCATCTCTGTGTGACCTTGTAGGATAAATGTGTTATACTCTCACCAGAGAAATAAGCACCAGTAATAGAGAAATTCAGAGCTAACTTTTCTGCACCTAGCGAAACAAAAATATAAGAATTCTCATTTTAAGATAAGCTTTAATGTTATTTAATTTGGTTTTTTTTTTTTTTTTAAGACTTTTTTCCCCTGGGCTCATGTGAAAATCACCTCTTTTTGTTATGATTGATTTGGGATACTTTGCCTAGTGAAACATTGAAGATATAAATGTTTTTGCTCAATGTTAACTTTATAATGTTTTTGGTCTAAAAAAATTTTGCACAAACATTTTATTATGTTAATGTCATCTTTCTGTTCCAGTTCAATTATTTATCTGCTACTGGGTAGTACGGAATATATATATCAGGAAAAAGAGTAATAAAATTTTCCACTTAGCAAATTTAATGAAATATTTGTGGGAGATATGGGTTATTTTATTGACGGGATTTAAATAAAAGTATGAAAATGATCTAAATTAACATAAATTGATTGTGTTAATCAGTTGTGTGATAATGGGAAAAAATGATACCTGTTTTAAAATGCTGATTTTTGATTTTTCTGTCCTGGATTACAGTGGGAACCTATGTCTTGTGTAGGACTTTGTACAGTTAAGATACTTCTGGTGCTTGGAAGTATTCTTAATGTAGACGTTAATTGCATATTTTATTGCAAAGGTGTGAAGATTGTCTTATAAAAGGTTAATTTAAATATGAAACATAGGGTATCACTGAAGAAACCGCATACCTCTGGAAAAATCTAGTTTTGGTAAACTAGCTGTAGGCACATGTTTTATTCTCATATGCATTTTCTTTTTCATTTTTGTGCTTCTTCCAGAGTAAGTGAGGAAAAGGAAGTGACAGAAGAAAGACTCAAAGCTGAGCAGGAATCATTTGAGAAGAAGATCAGGCAATTGGAAGAACAGAATGAACTGATCATCAAAGAAAGGGAAGATATCCTTTTTTAAAATCCTTTTAATGTTCAGAAAGTTTGACTTTTTCATTAAGAAAATATAAACTCCAGAAATAATTGTTCTGATTTATAGCAGGAAATAAATCTGCATGGGCTGCCATTTGTAGGCAATCAGAATGACACTTAACAGCATGTGCCATTGCTTCCTTTGTGCTTGATATGGCCATCCAGCTGTTCTGATGCTGCTGTTACACTAGGAAGCACGTATTTGTCAACCGAAATAGACAAAAAGAAATTTGGGCATTAAAATCTAGTGTCAAAACGGTATTAAATTCTGTTCCACCACTATAATTGAGTCTAAAACTCTTTGTATTTGGTATTCTTTCTAGCTAAAGGTTTGACAGTGATAAAAAGAAAAAAAAAAAACTAAAACATTGTGATTTGTACCTGTAAATGGTGAGTGTTCACACTGCAGCTTAAAAACACCAAGCTATTTTCATGGAGGAGAGTACTACTTGAGCTTAGAATTAGGGTGTGTGTGTGTGTGTGTGTTTGTATTTGAGAGAGCGAGAGCGAGCGAGAGCGAGAGAGAGAGAGAGAGAGAGAGAGAGAGAGAGACAGACAGAGAGAGAGAGAGAGAGACAGACAGAGAGAGAGAGAGAGAGAGATTGTACTATAGGGTTTATGAAGTTAAAATGAGCATATTTCTTAAGTTTCTTTTGAATGTGTAGAATTACTTACCTTGGGTGCTTTTTCAGTGGCATTGATATAAAAGAGAAGTGGCTGTTAGGGTGATGGATCTGCCTGCTAGACTAGTATGAGTGCCTTGAAGGAATTCTTGTCCTTATTGTCAGTATCACTGTTAACTTGATTGTTGAATAATTATTTCCAAGATTGTTCAAGTGTCAAAATGATCATATATTTCCAAGTTATATCTTTGTGAATACCATGGAAATAGATGCATAAAGATAAGTTGATTTGCTCAAAAGAAAGCACAATAATACAACTATAAAAAGCAAATTAAGAACTTCTATTTTTGAAACAGTGGGAGTACTTTATTGAAAGTTAATATAATTAGAATTCCTAGACTATTTGCTGAGTAGAGCATTCATTAGGCTTATGGCCCCACCATTCTAAAGAAGTAGATTTTCAGTTTGTTTTTCTTTATCTTTTTAACATTTGAATAGTCTTGGGATTTCTCTTTTTCTTTACCCTGCTTGCCTTTATTGCCTTGGGTTGTCAGCTTTCAGTCTAGACCCTCTTTTGTGATTTTCTTTTTTTTTTTTTAATTTTTTTTTTATTAGTTATATTTGACATCATTTGTAGTCCCCAGGGGGTACCCACCACCATTTCACCCGTGCACCATCAC
>JAGFMF010011464.1:6205012-6243456 GCA_019455555.1 Galemys pyrenaicus | reverse complement strand
GTTATAATTGCCCAATTCCTTGAGCTTATTCTTTGTTGTTGTTGTTCTTTCATATTCCTCCTAATAGTGAAGCCATCCTATATTTTTCTCTTGCCTTCTCACTTGTTTCACTGACTCTTTTGTGATTTTCTTTCTAAATTTTCTCTCTGGGTTGAAATAGTGCTGTTTAGTCAGAATTTGCAACAAACTTGTTCCCCCCTGTTTTCATTTTTATTTCTTGCAAGAATTAATGGTTTGGGATTCTAGTACTTACAACAGAAGTTAGATCTGGAATGCTTTTATTGGTAACAAAAAGTCACTTTAGAAGATCTTTTTTTTTTTTTTTCCCCCTACATACCAAGAACTCTGGGGACAGTGCCCTCTGGCATTGGTTCAGAGCTTCAGGTTTTCAGTGCTGACATCTCTTAACTTTTAAGAATTCTCAAAACTTTTTCTAGTGGTTAGAGAAATCTAGGGTGCAAAATGGTTCTCCAACCCCATGATCACATTTGCACAAAGGCAAGTAGAAAGGTGAGGAAGAGTTTCTGCTAGTTGTAACTCTCTCTACTTTTTAAAGACACAAATTCTTTCTTAAGGCACCCCGATCCCCATCAGATTTACAAGATACTCATTGTCCAGAACTTTATTGCAGAGCCATGCTAAGCTGCCAGAAAGCCTGATAAAGTGAGCATTAGCGTGTCCAATTTGCATTGTGGAAGGCAGCGAGGGAGAAGGGGATGAAGTGAGCTTGACTGTGTGTGGTAGCAGAAGTAGGGGAAATAGGAATTGCTTTTTAATAGAGGGAGGAAGTGATGATACCTTGACCTTCCTGGACAAAAAAATAATTCTGGTAAGTTCTCACTTAATATTATCCATTGGTTCTTGGAAATTGTGACTTTATGTGAAAGAGGTATAACAAATGCAAGTGCTAGAAAAGTGGTTTTCTTCACCATGTGCTGAGATTCTTTTTTCTCATTAATGTTATAGAGAAATAGGGACACAACACTGAACCAAAAAAAAAAAAATGACATTATTTAAAGACCTGCTTGTTTTATATCTAGTGGAGTTGAGATGAGTTAGTGAAATAAGATGAGAGAGAGGGGTAAATTTAAAAGCCTGGCCACAGTTAAAGTGGACCTTATTTGTCTTGTGATCTGTTTTAACAAAAATGGTGACTATCTGGAAAAGCAGAATCTAATTTCAGTGAACTATTTATTTAGCAATCTCTGGGTCTAGATTAATTGCATATAGTATTGAATTGAATCTCGTGCAGCCTAAATTTAGGATAACTATGAGAGATTTCTTATGTTTGGCAAAAATGTCAGGATACCCCAGGTGATTGTGTGGTAACACTTCTTCTGTTTTCCTCATGACTTAGTTCAAGGTCAGCAAATTATTGCCGTGGACCAAATTCAGTAGGATTCCTGTTAACCTCAGCCACACACATTCATTTATGTCTGTCATTGCTTTTCTACTATACCTCCTAGTCGAGTAGTTGCAGCAAAGACCCTGTAGGCTGGAGAGTCTAAGAATTCACTATCTGGCCCTTTACAGGAAAGGTTTACTGACCCCTCACTATCTTAAGGGATTAAAAAGGAAAAGAAATAAAGTCAGATATGCAGCATAGCTAGACCTTCTTGCTGTATCTGAGAAAAGATTTGACTTGAGCATTATTACTGTGAATGAAAATTGAGGTACATGTTAAAACATTATTAATAAAGTAAGGTGGTTTAATCAGTAAACCGGTTTCATATTATATTTTTGAATCACCAAAAGATCAGTGGTATTATAGAACTTGTCAGAGGGAGAAAGTGACATCTGTGGTATTTTTATTCAAAGTAGATTGCTTAGGTACAAATTTCTTTTACCTGCATAAATCTGTCAAAGGTTAATAATAGATAATTTTACAGAACATAAAACCCTATAAAACTCAGAAACATAAGATAAGACAAAAGATTTTAATCACAGGTACGTTTACTTATCATAGATGAATGATCGGGTAACTTCAGATAATTTTAAAGTCTGTTTCTATATGAAGAAATGTATGAATTCTGACTTTTAGCATTTCAAAGATATGTCATACTAAGTTTATGGTGGTTTTGTTTTAAAAATTCAAATAACTTGATTTGCTGATCAATTAAACTGTCCCTTAGTGAAAAAGAGAAAAACTGTTTTACATGTTTGCATTTAGATCAGGGTTTTGAAAAATTTGTTCTTATACTAAATAGTATTTATTACCAAAACTAAAATTTTGATAATTTTCAAACTTTGAATGGTTCATTTCCTGAGACATCTATGTTAATGAATAGGCCATTAGAAAGTCAAGCAGTCCTGTGAACTTACTGTATTTTTGACTAGCTAAGGGAGTACGAAAGGAGAGATAATTCTGAAACTTAAGAATGAAATATGTCTAATAGGAATAGTTTGGAGTCATGTTTGTGTATAATAGTATAAGACAGAGAAGTTGATTAATATTTGAACTAATTGTGTTTCCAGAACATATGCCTCAGGTCACAGTGACATAAAATCTTGCAGAAGTCTGATGTTTGCTGACTTAACGATCCTAACTGGCATGCAAGGGAAGTGACAATGAACTAGAGTCAAATCCTGTTTTAGCACCGACTGGCTGTCTGACCTTGGGATAGCTACAGAACTTGTCTGAGTCTCTTTCTTTACCTATCATATATGAAAAGCTAATAATGCCTTCTTTGCAGACCTGTTGAAATTTGATAGATTCTTTATATTATGTGGGTAAAGAACCTTGCAGTTTTGCATACTTAGAAGGCACCAATAAAAGATGACAATTCCTGTTACGACTATTATTTACATGGAAGAGGGTTGAAATGGGTAGCCCCTATTTCTCATTTCTCTCATTTCTGTACCTTCACTGGGGATTTGATTTTTTTTTTAAAAGATTTTATCTATGCATACAAGAACTAGAGTGTAGGCCAGAGGTGTGGGGCGTGAGAGGATTTACCAGAGACAGAGTAGGGAACTTAACAGGCAGATCTACTGAAATACACTGGTAAGGAGAGCAGCACGCGAGACAGGAGAGCTCTGCTGTGCCATATATGGGTTAGGTCCCCAGTGGGGGCGGGGGGCAGGGGGGTGTGGATCAAACTCAGGCCACAGGGGAGATAGCACTGAAACTTAACCACTAGGCCATCAGAGAGACCTTCGATAGTTTAAGTTACGCAAGTGCTTAGATTTCAATTTAGTAGGATTTAAGATTACATTTCCTATTAGGAGAGTAAAACTGAACTATTCTCTGCTTTAACTTCTGATTTCTATGAAAGAGGAAACACTGCTCAGTCCCACTTACACCTGTTGGGTGGCCACTGAGAGGAAACCAAGTCTTGTCTTTACTTTCCCAGAAAGCAGAATGACAGATCCTTGTGATTGTCCCCTTCTACGCTGTTTCTGTCACAGTAATAGTTCAGAGGTCTTAAGCCTGTCCATTTAACTGCACATCTCTGCTGCAGGGGCCAGGTTACCACTATATTCTGTTAGACTTTTACCAAGGATCGAAGCCATGCTGTACGGAGCACTATCTTAGACTTGGGTGATTGGTATGGGTAAGAGGGGAGGGTGGAAATAAATTTTGTAAATAGGAAATTAATTTCAAAAGAAAGGCTAAGTCTCTTCTTTCAGTTTAATCTTTCTATTTAATAAGAGAAGGCAGGATATTCTCTTGTATTGAAAATGATAGTGGGAGAATTAAACATCTATATTTAAAATTAAAACAGTGGGCAGAGGAGAGGCTTTTGTTGGCAGTAGATACACTAACATAGCAAAGTATGCTGCCAAATACTTTATCAGCTTTGATGATTCTTGGCCTTTTGTTTTGATTAAATATTGGGGAGTTTTGTTTTTGTGTTTAAAGATTGAATTATATGGTGACAGAATATATTTTGTATATTTGGATGAAGTCAGTGTATTCCATTTTCCAAGTCCTAGACAATATTGTTTTATCAATCGAATAATTATCTTTAATACTGTAGAAGCTGTATCGCTTGAGGCCATTTTATTTGTTCTGTGATGCTGTATAACTTTAGCAGGTTTCAGCCATGGTTATTGTATTGTCCTGGAATGTCACTTTGAAGCATAAGAACAGGCTAAGTAACTTTCCATTTATATTACAGAGCAGTAAATATGCTTAAAGAAAAAACTATTTATTACTAGGTTTTTGTTGTTGTCTAAACTATTTTTAGATTGTTTTGCTCTTGTAAAAATATTTAAATATTAATGCTCACTACAGAGAGACATTGATAATAAATGTTTACAGAAGTAAAAAAATTATAAACTTCTATCCATATGCTTAATTTAATTCCAACAAGCCTTTGGGGGTTCAGTTACTTTGTGCTGTAGTGAATTACATTTACATTTTGCATTTCTGGAACTCATTCGTGTATAAGAATGAAAAGAAGTATTCTTCACTTGCACCAGTCCCTTATGTATGTACTTACGTGAGAATTCCTGAGGCTGTTCTAAGGATTCATAACAGACTCATTATCTGGTGTCTCCTTTATAAGTCCATTGCAGATTAGAAGCAGAAAATTAGAAATAGGGAATGGGGTTAAGGTGAGAATATTGAAGTTGAAAAGAGAGTTAACAGGAAAACTATTAAAAACCAAATAAGAACTGAAAATGAACTGCTGTCTAGAGTTCTGTCCATCTAGATATATCTCAAGGACATTATATATTAAATAGAATACTTAACATTCATAATAATTCTGTACCATCAGAATAATATTAAATCATTTTTACCATATATTTTAGTACTTATTTTTAGTACTTATGTTAGTAAGACATCTGACTTTATACTATAGTACATTCTTTGGTTACCTTCTTGCTGAGCATTTTCACTTACACCTTTTGATCTTCACAATAACTTGGTTAAATGAGGCAGATATTCTGATCCTCATTTTATAGATAAAGGTACAGTCTGGAGAGAGAACTACGATAACCCATTGCAAAACTAACAATGATATCTTTGGAACCAAGTATCTTCCGATTATATTAAATTATTTCTGCAATAGTGACTGATGCTGTCTTATTTCTAACTTGCTTTACTGTTAAAGCACAATTTAATACAAATTTATAATGTACTTTACAATGCATTTTATTCAAAGTTGGCTGAAGAAATTTTGGTGCTCAAAAAAGGACAACCTAAATTACCCAGAAGTCCAGATACGGTGAATGTTCCAGAGATTTTCTTGTATTTGACTTTTCTATTCATTCATCAAGTCTTTATCATTTTCCCTGTGAAATGGTATTTTGAGTCTGTTTACTTTTGCTCTCCTCACTGAAATATTACTGCTTTATTGTCATATCCACTCTTTCCAGCTGTTTTTTGATTGACTTCATTCCATCACTGCTGCCAGATTAATCTTTCTTAAGGTCCATTTTTATTACCTCACTTTTAGCTTTTTATTACCTCTCTGGCTTCTTTGGTCTAAAGGTTCAAATGCATATTCTTAATTTTGACATCAAAACTTGGTATCACATTTAATATGTAACCTTCATTTTTTATGACTCCTTGAGTACTCCCTAATACTGCCATTGGTTTTTCCTATTACAGTTTAACATTGTTCCTTTTACTAGATTCTTTTTTAAGACTTCTTTAAAACATTTTCTTTGATAAAAAAAGATTTTTAAAAAATATTTGGCTCTTAGAATTCTTCAAACATTCATGCCTGTACCAACTGCCTTAATTCGTTTATCTTAGGGTTCTTTGGGCAACTGTGGTATTCTGGTGGCAATACTGAATTTTGACTAAGAAAGCTTAAATCAGAGTCTTGGATCAGCTACTCTGTACTGTTGTGACATGTTGTCATCAAATGCTCATGCTTTCAAACTCTCTCTTCCTTCCTCCCCCTTTGCCCTTTGCCCCTCCCTACTTCCTTCCCCTCCTTTTCTCTTTCCTTCTCTTCCTTTCCACCACTTTGAGAGGGACCCAGCAAGAAGGTAGCCATTTAATACAGGAGTTCTCCCTAGAACGCAAACCTGGCACCACCTTAATGTGTGACTTTCCAGGCTCTGAAACTGTGAGAAAATAAGGTTCTTTTGCTTAAGTCGTACAGCCTATGGTGTTTGTCACAGCAGCCTGAGCATATTTTGAAAGTATTTAACATGTATTTAGTTCTTTGGCATTGTAAATCTAAGTAGGTGAGAAGACCTTTCACAGTACCTGTAGAAGGGTAGTGCTTTACGTATTAGTGTGACGCCTGTTACATTCTTTCATCAGTTTCCCTTATTTTTATTTTTCTGGGTAGATGTTAATGCACTTTGAGGAAGAATTTTTTAGTTTTGTCTTATTTTTTGATGAAATTTCCTTGTAGGGATTTCTCTACCTTGTGTCTCAGATCCTTTCAATATCTGTGGTATACCCATTTTATAATAAACAAACAGTTTCATTTTCCAGGTTTGATTTTTGGTAGTGTTTTGGTTTATTTTGTTTGTTTTGCTAAAGGCTCCTGAGAGCAACTTTTTTATTGCTTCATAGTGAGTAATGCTAGAATTCAAATGGGTGCCGACTGAGGCTTCTAAACTGGTCCTAATATTTAAGCAGTTCATTTGTTTTTGATGCCCGTGTGTAAATAAGCTCAGCTGACTGAAATATTAAGAAATTGATTTGCTATATCTTTGTTTAATTTTTTAAAATTCAGTGATAATTCTGCACTGGTTAAACAGTACTAAATCTTTTTAGTATAATTTGAAATTACTTTGCAAAGTTTCAACATCTCTTTCATGAAGAAATGGACTTTCAATAAATCAAACTTATAATAATTGTTGTTCAGGAGAGTTCATTATTCTGTTTAGTCTTTTACATTGCTGATCTTTTTTCAGCAGCTATTCTGATATAACCTCTTTAGATAAATCCATTTGCCATACTACAGCCTGTAATTGCTTTAGATTTGAAGAACATAATGAATGACTTTATTATTTACCAGTGGCAACCTTAGTATATGGCCTTTGCTTATGAATAAATGATTCATATGGCCATTTTCTCCCTCAAGTCAGAGATTTATGCAGTAGAATTTCTTTTGTTGTTATTGCTTATGTAGTTATGTCCATGATTTTGCATGATCAAGTTCTATAATTTTTCAGAAGTAGCATATCTAGTTCTGGTATCGTATATAATTATCAGAAGTTAACTGAGTATCTGCAGTGGATTTCCTTACCAAAAAGATGGTAAGGGTCGTCACCATCTCACCGGTTTTATTAGCATGTTGCAGTAGAAATCCAAGCTGCTGAGCATCTTGTTTTCCTGAACCCTTAGGCTTGTGAAGGGCAGAGCCAGAGCAAAAACAGTCCTTCCTAGCAGAATAATCTTAAGGCAACCTTGAATTTCAAAATAAATGTAGCCTAGAAAATCCAAATATCTAAAGATAATATTTGTTGTGTTCCAGTTGGTCAGTTTTTCAAACAGTTGTTATGCTATGGGTGTTTAATTTTTGACCAGACCTTTAAAACCTTTTACCACATAAAGTTTTATATACACTTAAAAAGAGGCGAAAGAGAAAATAAGAGAAATGCAACCAATAGCAAAGAAGGTTAGAAATAGTAATTGCCTTAATGAGAAATGTGCCCTACAGAAAGTTTGGCAATAAAGAGACTAGACTCTTTTTATAATTTTAGCAGTTTCTTTTTAATCTTTATGTATATCTTTTTTTTTCTTGCTTATTGTACTACCTTCAGTTATATATTGAATGGGAATCATGAGCAAAAGTATCCTTGTCTTCTTCTGTTTCTTAGAATGAAATGTTTTTCATCTTTAAGATTGATGTTAGCCAGAAGTTTTTGATAGGCACTTTTTTATCACATTGAAGAATGATTGTTTTATTGCTAATTCACCAAGAGGTTTTGTTTTTTTTTCTATTTTGGATTATGACTGGGCATTGGTTATTCTTTGCACCCAACATTCTATTATATAGAGCCTGTTTCTCTTATGGGATGCCATGTCTGTTTTGTGGGGTGTGTATGCTGTAAATGTAGTACAAAATACCTGGTGTTAAATGTGTAGTCAAAAGATTCAAAGTTAGATCCACAAAGTTTGACCATGAATGAATGGTCAAACTTGAGTTGATTATCAAAGCTCACTATCATAACACTACCACCACCTGGTGATAGTATGTCTGAATTGCAGGGAAAGCTTCTTGGAAGGAGAATATACATGTAAGCGCTAACGCTGCAAATGGTTGGACTGATGTGACAGTTATAACTTAAAATTAAATGTACTCATTATATATTATGAGACTGTGTTTGACATTTATCAGATATTTTTTATGTTTAGTAGATGCTGAAATGTTTTCCCTTTTTTTTTTTTTGGATGCTAGGAAAGGATGAAGGATCAGTTTAATTACATATGTTAGAGAAACAGAATAAATTGTGAAAGTTGACACAAGTGGGGTGAGAGCAAAAGCTTTTCTATATTTGCATTCCTACCTTGTCAGCATTTCCTTGCTGTTTGTTGCTAGCTAAATTTGAATGTTAAACAACAAGGATTTTTCAGCCTCTAATATCATGTACTAAATATTTCATATATTGGGAGAAAGTTCGTCTTGTAGTTAAAAAGGGGAATTTAGGTTTATTCTTAAAAATCTAATTCCTTAGTTCTACAGAATTAGCTGAGACATAAATGTAGAACTGAACAGGATTTATCTGTCATATCAGGCAGCACCTTGGAATGAAGCTATCTGTTCTCTGTATCATTGTATGATTATCACTGTGTATTTTCATTCCTTAGACTCCCTTAAAAAAAGACAGTGTGCTACATATGTTAATAAAAGTTTTAAAACAACAACAACAACAACAACAAAAAAAAGAAGGATAAGCTCAAGGAAATAGGCAACTATAACCAAAGGCAAACAAAACTCAACAAGACCAAAAAGTCAAAGATAAACCAAAGGGACCATGGGGGGGTGGAAGGAGGGGAGGGCAAAGACGGGGATGAGGGCAGAAAGAGCACGGGCACTGAGGTGATGGTACACGGGTGGAATGGTGGTGGGTACTCCCTGGGGAATACAAATGATGTCAAATATAATTAATTAAATAAAAAAAGTTTTAAAAATGCAATTAAAGTATTAAAAATTTCTTATTTCTGTTAAATGGTCTATCTTAAAATATTGATATTTTTACATGAAGGTTAGGCCTTCTCATGCCCAAGTACCGTAGAGGAATAGTTTGGGGAGTACTGTTTTAGTGATAAAGATTATAGTGTGGATAAGTTTCCTACAAGGCCCCATGATGGTAATACCCCTAGATTTTGTCTTTAAAGAAAACTGCTGAGAGGCAATAATTTTTTTTGTATGTGTCCCATTTTCATTAATGCATGGTAATTGATGGAGTTGCAGTGACTTGTAGCAGTAATGAGTTCTAAACATAATAATGCACTCTTTTCTAATAAGTGAGCACTGCTGGGGTTTAAAAGCATACTAAATCAGTTGCTTTAGTATGAATTTATTAGTTTTTTTCAGCATTAGCTTTAATAGTAGTTATTTACATAAGCGTACATCCCATTAACCGCCATCAGGGCTGGAAAACATGCTGAACTGTTCATATTTTCATATAATTATTGAACATAATGGTTTCATTTGCATTTCTAAACAGTGATGTTTCTGTCAGCCTTGGAAATAGTGTCTTTACGCAGTCCCTATTTCACATCCACTTATTTGACATCGTTAAATTTTATGCTAATGTGCTTCCCTAGAATATCATCAGTAGGACAGATGCTTGTGCTTTAATATACAAATCAGGGATGCTTTTCCATCCCCCAAATAGCAAAGGAAATAAGAGGAAAAAAAAAATCTTCACTTATTGAATCTGTCTTCATATCCAGAAGCTTATGAAATAAAACTTTCAGGGTTAAATGTTATAATCTGGTTTTCTCTTCAAAATACTTCATTATGAATAAATACCTGACTAAGGTTAGTTTTGTTGTCTTGAATTAGATGAGTCTTAGTAAAGATTTTGTTACTTATGAATATTTAGAGTTCTGTTTCTGAAATGTTGATCTTGAGATGCAAGTTTTTTAGTAACTTGTTCTCTGTTTTTTGGTCCCTTTAGTTTTCTTAACATAAATTGCAGTACCTCATGATAGAAGCTGTTATGTTAGTACTCCTGACATCTACAGTTTCTGTATGTATTTAGAACATACTCATTGTGGAAAAAAAATGAGTCACTTGTAAGAGAGGGGTATAGGATGGGTGACCCAGAGCATGTCAATTTAGGTGGCAGAACTAATCTGGAAGGACAAGTTTTATGGAATAATTCCTTGCTCTTTGGATGTTTATGTGTGCTATCAGCTGTTTCTCTACCATTTGTGGATGCTTTTGTGAATGCTGCCAATCAGATGGCTGGAAAAATTTAAACAAAAGCAACCAACGAAAGAATTGTTTTGAGAGTTGATGGAGGTCTTTTTGGTGCCCACCAAGAAGTCACTACTTTTGACCCTTTGGGCCCCTCCTTTTCCCGTATTCAGACAACTCAGGGCAGCATTTGACTCTTCGTGGACCTGCAGAGCCAAAGCTGACTCTGCAATGTTTGAAATGCAAGGTTGTCTGTCTGGCAAGATAGGGCAAAGAGGCAGCTTTAAGAGGAATTCCTGCCCCAAATTGCCTGCTAAAAATATATTAGAACTGATATTAGCATAAATCTAATACAGCATGAAAGGATTATTTGGATAGAAATGTTATTTGGTCAGAAGGCAACTGAAATTTGTGCTAGGACTTCTGTTCTTTGAGGAAATTGCCAGAGAAGACAGGTGAATGTTGTTAAAAACTATGCTAGAGGTGGAGTTTCATAGCTATTCATTTTTGCCCTAACTTTTTCATGAATTTTCCTTACGATCTCTTAAAATAGTCCTAATTTATTACCTCTTGCCGTGATGGGTTCTCTGAACTATCCCGTTGTAAACATCGATCATGCACTTCTATCCAGGGAAAATGTAGCCTTCCTTCTTGCCACGTAGTCGCTGTATATGAAAATGTTTTTAAAGTTGTGAAAACCTGTCCTCACTTATGATAAGTAAGGCAGTATTTTCAGTTATTTATAAAACTATCTGTGATTACATTCTTCAGCAACAAAATTGTTTTTCGTGGGGTGCGACTTGCCACAAAGTTGGAGAAACATTCTTTTGTCACCACAAGATGCTGTTTATTTTCCTGCCTGCACTCATTTCTTCGTTTCTAGCAAAAATTAAAGTTGGAATGAAAATTTTATCTGTTTACACAATTTTAAAATGCTGTAATATTTAACCCAAGAATTTCCCTTTGAATATCTCTGTTGCTGTAGAACTTTACTACCTTCCAGGCAGCAGAGGAGGTGTGTTTGCGACTGGGATCTAAGTCCTGACTTCAGAGGATGACCAATTCTCAATTATGTTTTAGGACAATGACTTTGTAGATGTGATACAGACTTTAATATTCTAGAAAATGTCAAGTATTGCCTGTACAGTGCCAGCCAGTTAGGAAGATATTACCTGTTGATTATACTTATTTTTTGCTTTTATGGGACACGAATCTCACCTCCCTTGAGAAATGATAAAGTTCTAAGAACTAAACCTTGAGCTTTCTGAGATGCCTGAGTGTCACCTGTTCTGCAAAGTTCCAGGGACTCTTAGCAACCACTGTTACACCTGTTCAAGGAAACGTTAATGTAGGGTATCTCATTTTTCCCTGCACATATTTTATTTTTCCATTGGTATTTAGGACAGTTATTATTCTTGGACTTCTAGAGCCTCTGGAGATATTTGAAAATATACACCAGTTAATTTTTCTTCAACTCTGTGACTCAGGCTAGTAATTAGTAAAGGACATTGAAGAAGTCTAGGAAATAATAATGCCATATTTACTTAAGCATTTTAACCTCATTTTCTCCTGATCTTATAAACTGTACACGAACATCGTAGAATATTTTGGCGGAATAAAGACTATTACTTTTTCTTGAAATCATCCGTGTATAGCATATTCGTGCTTTTCAGGCAATCATTTAATTATTGCGTGAGTAGCTAAATGATGCAGGTAGGTCTAATTTGACATCTCAGTACAAGTTGGAATTTTTCATGTCTGTGTCTTTTGTATCAATTATATTTTATTTAAGGTGAACTATTAAACAACTCTTTAAATGCAGCACAAGTCAGCCAAAAATATGCGATGGCCTATATTTATAATAATACTTGCTAGTTCAGTTCTATAGTTGTATTTCAAAATTTCTCTGTACAATTTTGTGAGTATGCTTAGGTCTTCCCTGTGATGAGAGGGAGGGGAAATGTTGACAGAGAAAGTTTCTGTGTGCTCACTTAGCAATGGGAATGCCTGTGATGATCTGCTAGACCACGTCGTTAGGTAGCTCTGTGACGTGTGTAAATAATTGACCTCTCTGAACTTCAGGTCCTTTTCTGAGAGATGAAGATAATATTTGTTAAACTTTGAAGAGTTTTTAAAAATCAAATGAAACTGTGCATGTTAAGGGACTTGTAATATTGATATACTACCCACATTAGAGTCACTCAGTGTTAGCTTCTTTGACTCACTTTCGTCTTTAGTCCTTATCTTCTCCGAGGACCTCCCATGGGTTTGTCATGTCGCCAGGGAGCTTGTTAGAAATGCAGAATTGTAGACTTCGTTCTAGAGTTTTTTTTTCAGATCCTGTATTTTTGTAAGATTTCCAGGTGATCTGTATATTAACGTACTGTTTATACTAATTTCCTGCGATAAAGAATATTTTGTGCAAGAGATATGAGCAGTGGAGAAATAAAAGCTTTTGTTCTCTTTTCAAAGTCTCCATTTCCCAGTTCATAGTTTTGAATAATGAGGGAATGTATATACTAGAGTAGTTTATTCTATTTATGATCTTTGTGCTATTGTTAAGATACTTGTTAATTTCATTTCCACATTATTATTTATGCTAAGCAATTATCTCTAAGGACATTTACGTTATGTTAAAAATATTATATATTGAGGCCTCCCGGTGGCATAAGTGGTTTAGCCCCACACTGTGGGACTTTGGAAGCCACTGCAGCACCTTTCTATTCCCCGACAGGGAGGGGAGGCACATGGCACAGCAGACTTCTCCTGCCTGGCCCGCTGCTCCCCTCTGCAGTGTATTTCAGTAGATCTGCCTCTTCTGCTCCCCACTGCGTCTCTGGTGAATCCTCTGGTCTTGTACCCCAGCTCTTACATGCATAAATAAATAAAATCTTTAAAAATATATATTATATATTTACCCATGTAGTTCAAAGTTCTAGTGCTCTTCATAGTCCATCTTTCTGTAGTCATTTCCTCTACCTGACAGACTTCATAGCAGTTGTTGCTATGCATTCTTTGCTTATGGATTTCAATGAGGAAGCGTTTGGCTTCATTTTTGCTATTACCTTTCCACTACTTTAAAAATGTTGCTCCACTGCCATCACACTTTTATACCCTTTGTCTTACTGACCACCTTCCTTTTTGCCTGTAGGCACAGCCTGTTACTTTTTCCTTTATATAGAAAGCTCTGAAAAATATATCATTTTTGATAAGTACTTACGTTTTTGCAGAGCCTAATACTTAGTTGCTTTATCACTTTTCTATTCCAGTATATGAATGTACCACACTCTGTTAATTTACTCATTTGTTAAAAGATATATCTGTTACCTTTGTTTTTTGGTGAGTATGAAAAAAACTACTATAAACATTTACTTGTACTTTTTTTGGGGCTTAAGTTTTTAGATCAATTAGTTAAATACCTAAGAGTTTGATTGCTGGATTGTGTGTTTAAACTATACTTGTAAGACATCAAATTAGCTCCTAAAGTGACTGTACCATTTCACATTCCCACCAGCAATAAATGAGAATTCCTCCTTACTCTGCATTCTAACCAGCAGTTGTTATTTTCATATTTTTTAGACATAAGTCTTTGTAATAGGTATGTAGTGTTTTCTGATTGTGATTTTTGACTTTTGCTAATGACATTTGGTTTTGATCACGTTTTCACATGTTAATATGCTACCAAACAATTTTCTTTGGTGAGGTAATATGTTTATATCTTTTACCTATTTTTAAATTGGAATGTTTATTTTCTTATTATTTAGTTGTAGGAATTTTTTTTTGTATGTCTATATATATATCCTTTACATCCTTTATCAGAGAAGTGATTTGAAAATATTTCTCCTAGTCTGTCTTGTCTTTTTATTCCCTTAGCACTCTTTCATTTTTACCTTTGTTAAAATCAATTTTTAATATTTTTTTCTGTCATTCATGTTCAAACTTGAACATGAAAAGTCTTGTCACTTTATTTTTCTCAGGTTTATAATTCATTTTCAGTTGATTTTTAGATAATGTAAATTCTCTCAGTTTTTCTGCATATGTTGGCTCTTCACTCAACATCATTTGTTGAGAATTGTTTTTAATAGTGAATTACCTTGACCTCTAAATGAAGACTGTTGGCCATATTTGTGACAGTTTATTTCTATTTGCTCTTTCTGTTCTGCTGATTTATGTCTCTATTCTTTCACCACTCATGCTATTTTGTTTGCAATAGATTGACAATAAGTATTGATGTTTTATGGTATGAATATTTCAACTTTGTTCTTTTCCGAAATGTTTGACTACTATATTTCTGTATGTTTAGAATCAGCTTGATAGCTACAAAAACGCTTGCTGCGATTTTGATTGGGATTGGGTTAGATGTATATATTAGACTGGAGAGAATCTGTAAAAATGTTGAATTTCCATTTCATGAACATGGTATATCTCTTAATTCATTTATATCTTTTAAAAAGGTTTTTTTTTCTATCAGCATTTTGTAGTTTTCCACCTACAGATCTTGCACTTTTTTTGTTACATTTTCCTTCATGATATTTTGGGGGTACTAATAGTAGTAGTAATTCTTAAAAAAGTTTCACATTTTAATTTATTGATCTTGTATCCTGTTATTGCTAAACTCATTCATTAGTTTTGTGAGGGTTTTTTTTGTGGAATCTTTGGTATTTTTTTCCATAAAAAAATATGTTGTCTGAAAATAATGCTAGAGGGTATTATTGCCTTTTTCTATATTTAGTGAGAAAACATTTAGTCCTATCATTAATTATTATTTCAACTGTAGATTTTATGTAGGTACCTTTTATGTTAAGGAAGTTTCCTTCTATTCCTAGTTTGCTGGTAGTTCTTATCACAGACAGATGCATGTTGAACTGTAAAGGGAGCTTTTTCTGTGTCAATTGATTGCTATGATTATATAGTATTTCTTACTTAGGCTAGTAGTAATTATGTTATGTTGATTGACTTGAATGTTAACATCACTATACATTCTGGTCTGTACTCCACTTAATGTGATGTATTATACTTTCATATGGTGCTAGATTTCATTGGCTGTATTTTGTTAAAGATTTTTATTTAATGAGAGATTTTTAATATTCTATATGTATAGTACTGGTCTCAAAGAATGAGTTGGAAACATTTTTCATCAGTTTCTTGCAAGAACGTATAGAATGAGTTTTAACTTTTTTCTTTAAATTTGTATTAGAATTCATTAATTAAGCCATCAGAGCCATGAGTGTTCTCCTCACTGCTTCTCTCCGCCCTTGCCTTCCACCCCCTTACTGATGAGAGTATTTAAACTACAAATTCAAGTTTAATCAGTTAGAGCCATTAAGGTATCTGTTTCTTCTTGGGTATGCTTTGGTAGTTTGTATCTTTCAAGGAATTTATCTCTTGTCTCTCTTCAAATTTATACTCATAAAACTTGGAGAAATGTAGTAACTTAAAGATTAATTAAACCACTTTCTTAAATTAATTTTAACTTTTTTTTAAATAAATATACTTTATAAAGGAACATGTGGGCTAAAGTTGCTAACCATTTCTTAAGCTTGAAAGCTGGGTAGTTTACTTGAGGGAGACAGTTAAGACACTAAAGAAATATATTTTCATTTGTTTTATCAACTTACAGATAGTCTGACTGTCCAGAACAGACTTTGTTTTTTTTTTTTTTTTTAATATTTATTTATCTACGCATACAAGAGCTGGGGTACAGGGCATGGTTGTGGAAGGTGAGAGGAGTCATCAGAGACAGAGTGGGGAGCAGAACAGACAGACCTCCTGAAACCCACTGCGGAGGGGAGCAGCAGGCCAGGCAGGAGAGGTCTGCCGTGCCATGTGGGTTCCTCCCTGGCCGGGGATCGAACTCGCGCTGCTGCACAGTAAATGCTTCACAGTGAGGCGCTGAACCCGCTGTGCCACCAGGGAGGCCCAGAACAGATTTTTTATAGCTAAATCTGAACATATTGCAAACTAACTTGAAGCACCAGGTGTGAATATATTGGGATTGAAGAGGATTTGCAGCTGTGTGAATCCAGTATGTATTTCAAGTTTATTTACATATTAAAAATAAACCTTTGCCAGTCACTTGTAATAATATATGTAAATTAAGTAGCTCCCTCCTTTTTATAATATATAGCGTTGTGACATGAGCTTTGTTAGTGAAAGTTCACAAAGGAATACCTATTTCCAGAGTCAAATTGGAACAGGTTTTAATTTCTATCTAGGTTTACTTAGTAGTGTCAGAATTAAACTGGAGTCTGTCTGTGTGGTAGATTTGACCCTAGTTTTTTACCTCTTCCTATATTCACTTTTCATATGACATAATAGTTACATGTATTTACCTTACTTTGGCTTAAGTGATTCTACTTGCCCTCTTGAATTTCTGTCATTATCATGAGAAATAACACTCAGGAGGATGAAGTCTTTGGAACCAGTCCATCCCTAGTGCGGATGCATCTGGTTTTATCAGGACTTTAGAAGATTCCTTGTGGCTCCTTCCAGTCATTACCATTCCCAGGTGTGTCTTTCTGACTTATAAACCATACATTTACTTTTTACTCTTTTGCCTTACATATGCCTAGTGCTTGGCAGAAAGTCTAAGGGAAAATTAGCTATGGATTTGAGGGTTCCTATATCTAGCAAGTGCTTTCTGGTTTTGTCACACTTTAATTGACATTAAACTCAGGCTTGAGTTTAAATTGTAAAAGTTACTGGATTCAAGTGTGTAAGTCCCAGGATCTTGATATTTATAGCCGGTTATGCTACCTCTTCTAAGACAGTAAGAATTAGAATTGTGAGCACAAATCCTTTTAACTTAGAAAGTAGGTATCACATACTTTGTTCAAAAAATTAGTTTATCAAGACACCAGAGAAAACCTAGCCTTTTATCAGTATATTAAAACTCTTAATAAGTGTTTAAGACAAAAGCAGACTTTAGTCTCTTGTCAACCAGAATTCCTTTTTTTAAGGGAATTAATCAGACCTGTAGAAAAACATTGCACATACAGTGCTTTATCTGCTTGTTAAAATTGCTTTATTTTCTTGCATAGTAAGTTGTTTGTTCTCTGTAAGCATCTAGAAAAGAAAAACAGATCATAGTGTGGATCTCATACATATGAAGAAGTGTGACCCTCTATCACTGAATCATATACTATTATATACCAACGTTATCTCAATAAAAAATAATATAACTTAAAAAAATAAAAATTTAAAAAGAAATTCAGACCCAAAGAATGAAATTATGTTAAGCTAGGCAGTACAGTGGTTGAAAAAATACAAAACATATTTGGATTCAACATAAGGACCTATAGTCCGACTTAGCTGCATAAATTTGTCTTAACTTTTAAACCTCATCTCCCTTTTTGTAGTCTGTGAATATGCAACAGATTCTACTTCATAAGGCTATTAAAGAGGTTATAAACGACTAAAAAAACACATGTAAAGGTATAGCACAGTGCTTGGTGCATTATAAGTACTCATAAGGAGCTCTTTGATACTATAATAACAAAATAGTAGTAACAACTCTTAAATATTTCCCCAGGAATATGAAAATATAAACAATTTTTGAAAAAACATTGAATGGGAAGAAATATTTTTCTTTTATGAATTTTAGAATATATTATAGTAGATTATAGCTAGACTTTGAAATACTTCTTCCCCATTTCATATCTTTGTTAACCTTTTAAATTTTTCTGTTCATATGAATTATTCTAAATATTCATTTATTTTCTATTGCTACTGTAGTGGACCATCATGAACTTAGTGATGTGATGTAACACAAATCTATTATTTTATAATCCTAAAGATAAGAGTTCACAATCAGTCTCAGTAGCCTAAAATCAAGATCTTAGCATAGCTGATTTCCTACAAGAGCTTCTGGAGAATTTTCTTTTTCTCCTCTTTTCAATCTTCTGGAATTTGCCGGTATTCCTTAGATTTTGGCCCTGTAGCATTCCCACCTCTTTTCTATCATTATATCTTGTTCTCTGGTCCTGATTGTCCCCCCTCAATTTTATAAGAACCACTGTGATTATATTGGACACAGTCAGATACTCTACAATAATCTTCCTATCTCAAGATCCTTAATTTAATCATGTCTACCGAGTCACTGTTTCCAGATTATGTAATAAATTCATAGTTTTTTGGGGATTCATACCTGGAAATGTTTGTGTCTATATTATCCTGCTTACCAGAGTCCATTCTTTGGTCACAGAGATTCATGTCTGACCCACATTTAAAATACATTCACCCTACCCCAATGCTCTCAAAGTCTCAAACCCTTTATCACTTCAACCCTTTATCACTTCAAGTCAAAGTCCAAAATCCTTTCTAAATACCGTCAGTTCAGAATTTCAAATCTTACCTTCTAAACTAGGCATGAGTGAACCTCTGGGAGAAATTTATCTTAAGACATAATCCCTGTCCATCTGTGAACTTAGGAAACTCAGAAAGCAAGTTACCTGTTCCAAGACAGTGTTGGGTCAGATGTAAAAGAATGGGCATTCTCATTTAAAAGGGAGGACTTGAAAGGAGAAATGAAATACCCGGTTCCAGCCTACTTTGAAATCCAGCCTAGCCGGCTGCTTGAGGCTTCAGCGCCTGGGAAAACCCTCTTTGATTCGAGGCTCTACCCTGTGAGCTCACAGCTCTGCCTGCTCTTGGGATCGTCCTTCCTTTTCCACCCAGGGCAGTGTAGATTTTCTACTCAGTAGCTTCATCTGCCTGTTTCCAGCCGATGGTATTTTGAGAATTCAGAAACCTCCTTTTATTTTTTTCTCTTTCTGTTACTTTCAGTCCAAGTTGGCAGTATTTCTTCTCCTCTAAGCTTCTCAAGAACTTTGTGGTTTTCCTATATATGTCTTAGGGATTCATTCTGTTAGATAACAGACTCTTCTGTAAGTCTTCTCTGAATGATACCATCTCATATCTGGATTCTGTAACTGAAGGAGTCCATGAGTCATATATCTCATCTCTCCTAAGATCCCTCTGTATGATCAGTACTCTCACTTTTTTTTTAAAAAGATTTATTTATTTACACCTACAAGAGCTGGGGTATAGGCCAGAGTCATGGGAGGTGAGAGGATTCACCAGAGAAAGAGTGGGGAGCAGAACTGGAAACACACTGCTGAGGGGAGCAGCGAGCGAGGCAGGAGAGGTCTGCTGTGCCATGTGGGTACCCTCCCTGGCCGGAGGCAGGGATTGAACTCATTGCTGCAGTGGCTGTGGTTTGCTTCATAGTGCGTTGCTTAATCCACTGCGCCACTAGGGAGGCCCAGTATTCTCACTTTTTGATCCTCCCAAAACACTCCCAAAATGTTATCCCAGACTTGTCTTTGGGCAAAGTCCCCTTATTATTTAATGCAGTATAGTCATAGGTTTGGGAGATTAGGACATGGGCACCTTTGTATTATGGTGCACTATTATGTCTACCTTGTACTGTTCTTGTTTTGCATTTAAATTTCAGGTACATTTCTAAATACGTATTCATAAACACTTGTCGTTATATATAATACGAAATCATGTTGCAGTAACTTATGCAGTAGTAAATGTATTTTAGAGGTACTTTCTTGGGCTTCTGTCCAATTACATTTATTTTTTAATACAATGGAAATGAAATTCTTCTCTGCCCATCTGTAATGGGCATATTTCTTATTTTCTACAGCATTTATATATGTGCTTACATTACCTCATTTTAAATATTTTTATGTTACTTAACATACACATAATTTATTTATTTGACTAGATTTTAGGCTGTTGAGTTTAAAATGTCATTAAATAGGTTTGAATAAATTTTCTTTTTCCTCTATCTGGTATTGTACTTAATTGAATAAACCCTCATTTATAGACTCAAATTTTTACATCTTGTTTGAAATGTTTTAATTTATCTAATCTTCAGCTAATATTATTTTCCAAAATTTTATGAGATAATACAAAAATATAGCTAAATCTAAAGCTTCCCACTGGGCTTTTCAAATCAGTTTTACTTCATAAACATCTGGCAGGTTTTCTTTTTTTATTTCTTCTGTATTCTTACTCTTTATCACTAGTTTTTCTTGGAAGTTTGAAGTTATTTTCATTGTTTTATGAAATACATGTTAGCAGTGAAATACATGTTAGCATTTACTATTTTTCAGTATATCTTTTCAGCCTTTAATCTTATTTGCAATGGTAAACATTAGTGGTTAATGTTCACTGCAATGATTTTGGGTGGAGTTGTGACGATTTGTTAGTGGAATCAGTTGTATTATTATTTTACATAATGGTACATTAGTGTTACAAACTAAAAGAGCAGTTTATTAGTTTTGAATACACTGAGTTGAGAAACAATTTATCATTTTTATAATTGTAAACGTAGTGGCTCATAGTTCCCCCCACTCCTGCAGACGGATAACATGGATTTAATTACGATGATGTGACTTCTTTGAGAAATAGTATTTTCTTTTTTACTGGGTAGTAAGTTTTCACATACATATTTAACTTTTCAAAAGTCTGGGGCCTCCCCGGTCGCACAGTGGGTTAAGCAACTCACTGTGAAGCAAACCGCAGCAACTACGGGACTAGTTCAATCCCTGCCGCAGGCCAGGGAGGGGACAGACCCACATGGCGCAGGTAGACCTCTCCTGCCTCCCCAGCTGCTCCCCTCAGCAGTGTGTTTCAGTCAGTCTGCCTATTCTGTTCTTGGATCTGTCTCTGGTGAATCCTCTCACTGCCCTGGACTCTGGCCTGTACCCCAGCTCTTGTATGTATAAATAAAATAAATCTTAAAAAAAAAAAACAACTTATCAAAAGTCTAAACTTAACATCTTTTTTCTTGACCCATAGAACACATTAGTTTTATAATTTTTAAACTCTCTAGTTTGTTATTGTTATATGCTTGAGTTACAGAGTTTTCTAAAGCCTTTTGATAGAATATTCTTTCCTACACGTGTAGGGAAGGGGCCCTCTCTGTTGAGAGTTTTGTGATCTGCTTCAGGGCAAGGGCAGAGTCCTGCTTGTACACTCCTTGTCCTATATGTCTTCGGCTTGAAATATTTAGTATGCCAAGGTGCCGCATGTAGGGAAACATCGCTGAATCAGTCATACACTCGAAAGACAACCACAGTAAACCATAGTAAACCACAATGATATACTATTTTATAACTACTGAAGTGGGTCAAGTTAAAAAATAAAATACATTGAAAGTAACCAGTTACTGGAATTCTCATACTTTGTTGGTGGTTATGCAAATGGCATAACCCTTTACAAAACAGTTGGCAGTTTCTTATATACGTAAATTTAGTTTTTGAGTCAGCAATGCCACTTCTAGGAATTCATTCTAGAGAAATGAAAACTTAAACTCCCTTATGTAAATAAATATAGTAGTCTATGCAAAATTGTCAAGAACTATAAGACAGCCCTAATATCTTCCAATGAGTGAATGAATATACAAATGGTAGCTCCATTTGATGGAATACTAGTCAGTGATAGGAAGGACCAAACCATTGTTATACATAACAACAGATAAATCTCAAATATAGGAATAATCCATGATACTGATCCAAAGTTTAAGAACATGGAATTTTGCTGGATGTATCGAATTATCCAATGAACTTCTTCCTCATTGCATATGAATTATTAGTTCAGACAAGTCTTTGAATGAGTAAGGGATGGTTCAGTTTGTTTCATTTTAGCAAAGAACAAAAGAGGGAAACGTAAACAGCTCTAAGTAGGAACTCTTTATTTAAGAAATGCTCCCAATATAACAGATGTAATCTATGGAAATGGCTGATATCAATTATATTAAGCAGCTTCAGGTATCATGTTTCTATTCTGTTTTGTGGGTCTCACCAGATAAGTAGGTCAACCTGGTACAATCTAGGATCAGTGTAAAAATATCCTTACCTACCCATTAGTCATAGAAATATTTTTCTGTTTCCCCCCAAATTTTTAACACTTTGGCTTTTATATTTATATTTTTTAAAAATAATTTAACTTGATTTAATCTTGTATACGTTTTAAGGTAGGGGTGGAGGCACCTTCTCCCTCCTCCTTCCCATACAGCTATCCGTTTGTTTCAGCGTACCATTTGTTGACACACTTTACTTATTGGTGCTTTGTCATCTTTGTTGAGATAAATGGACTCAGTATGATGTTTCCCTGTTTTTATGCCAGTACTGTAGTGTCTTGATTACTGTAGCTTTATAGTACATGTTTAAGTCAGGAAGTGTAAATTCTCCATTGTTGTTCTTTGTCAAGGTTGTTTTGGTTATTTAGAGTCTTTGTGTTTCTATATAAATTTTAGAATCAACTTATTAACTTTCTGTTTAATAAAAAATTTACATCACTGGGATTATGATTAGCAATCCCTGAAAATGTTTCCATTTGTTTAGTTGTTTTATTTTTTTTTTTCAGCAATGTTTTAAACTTTTCAGTTAGAGGCTTTGTGTGCCTTTCGTTAAATGTTTTCCTGAGTGCTTTTTGGAACTCTTGCACAAGAAACTTTTTTAAAATTAATTTTCCATTTTGCTATTGGCATATAGCAATATAAGTCATATTTGCCTATTGATTGTGTATACTAAGATATTCCTCAATTCATTTAATAGTACTAATGGGTTATTTTTGTTGATTCCTTGGAGATTTCTACTTAAATAATCATGTACTTTACAAATAGAAATTTAAACAGAATTAAATACACCAACTTTTCACTTCTTTCTTCCTACAATATTCCTCCTTGGTTTCCATCTGCCATTATCACCCTAATTCTGTTCTGATTAACAGTAAGACTGTTTCTATCCAAAATTTTGCCATTCTGCTTAGCATCCACTGAGGCTTGTAATCTGTTAAAAAGCCAGAAGAATAGAAATTCATTCATGTTCCCTTCTTCAAACTTGCAGCACCCATCTATTTCTCCTGCTTCTGACTAACCACTAGTACCTTGAGATAGTTGGGTTTTTATATTTAATTTTTATGTCTAGAATCATAAATTGTTATCTGCGGGAGGGTTATCTCAAAGCAGACTACATCACTATTATAGAAGTAGAATTGCCATAGTTTTCTTTTGACTTTGGTACCTTCTTCTTTATTCCTCACATTGGTATTTAATGTTTTTTCTATTAGTCTTGCAAAAGTATTATACAACTTTATCAACACAGAGAAAGCCAAATTTTGGCCATCTTAATTTCTTCTTTACTTCACATTTCCTACTTTTTTGATTTCTGCTTTTATATTTAATTCTCCCATTTACTTGATTTGGGCTTAATTTGCTAATTATTTTTGAGTGTCTTAAAATGGAAGCTAAGATCATTTTTTTAAATTGTATTTTATGTTGACAGTGCTTGTTTACTGTTTACAGCACTGGATATGATATAGAGCCACATCTCTTCAACTTCAACTGCTTGTACCACATCACATCCACCACCAAAGCACCCATAATCTGCTACCTTAGTCCCTCTGATCCCGTTCTTCCTCTATGGTAGCTTCAGTTCTGTGGTTAGATTTCAAGAGGTTGTTTTGGTTTGATTTTGTCTGTTCCTTTGTTTTGTTTATATTCCACTTGAGTGAAATCACCTAGTATTTCTCTTTCTCCTTCAGATTTATTTCATAATCTCCTCCATTTCTATCCATGTTGTCACAAATGGCAATAGTTTATCTTTTTTATAGATGAGTAGTATTCCATTCTATATACAACATCATCTTAATTCACTCATTTGTTGTTGGGCACTTAGGTTGTTTCCATAACTTTTTATTGTAAGTAGCGCTTCAGTGAACATAGGAATGCATTTATTGCCTAGGATTAGTGTCTTTGCACTCTTTTGTTAGCTACCTAGGGGTGTTATTTTAGCATCATATGGTAGGTTTATTTTTCATAGGAACTGGATCAGTCTACATTCCCACCAACAGTGTAGAAGGGCTCCCTTTTCTATACACTCTTAATGATTGTTTCTGGTCTTTCCATATGGGCTATTCACACAGAGGTAAAATAGCATGTTGTGGTTTTGATTTGCATTTTCCTAATGATAAGTGATGGAGCCTTTTCTCCTGTGACTGTTGGCCGTTCTTTGCCAAAGTGTCTGTTTTGGACACTTGTCTCATTTTTTAAATTTTGGACACTGTCTCATTTTTTAAATTGAGTTATTTTGTTTTCTTATTGTTGTGCTGAGTTTATGAGTTCTTTGTAGATTTTGATGTTAGCCCTTTGTTGAATATATGATATGGAAATAATTTTTTCACATTCTGTATAGGTGTCTGTTTTAATGATAGTTTGTTTTAGCCATGCACAAGCTATTGTTTAATGTAATCCTATTTTTGTTTTTTTTTTAAGATTTATTTTTATCTATACATACAAGGACTGGAGTATAGGCCAGAGGTGTGGGGAATGAAAGGATTCACCAGAGACAGAGTGGGAAGCAGAACAGGCAGTCCCACTGAAATCCATTACCGAGGGGAGCAACAGGTAGGTAAGACAGGGAGGTCTGCTGTGCTAAGTGGGTTATTTCCCTGGCCAGGAATCGAACTCATGCTGCAGTGGCTAGAGATAGCTTGATAAAGCTGAGACTTAACCACTGCACCACCAAGAAGGCCCCCTATTTGTTTATTTTTGATTTTTGTGTTGCTATTGTATTAAGCCCCCAAAGATATCACTGAAACATGCTGTTTTGTTTGTGTTTTATAGTTTCAGGTCTTATGCCCAACTCTGTAACCCATCTTACTAAGAAAGCCAGTATGAAAAGATCCATAATGTATGATGCCAAGTATATGACATCTGGAACAGACAAAACTATAGAGACATCAAAAAGATTAGTTGTTACTAGGGACTCAGTGTAGTAGGAGGAAGAGGAGAACAGAGTGAACAGATGGAATATAGGGTATGGGGGGCAGTAAAACCATTCTGTATGGTCTGTAATCATGAATACATGACATTATGCATTTTTTAAAACATATAGAAAGCACAACCCAGAGAGTGAAACTTGATGTAAACTAGTACTTTAGTTATAATGTATCAAGAAATGTTCACCACTTGTAACAAATGTAACACACTAAGGAAAGGTATTAATAATAGGGGGAACTTGTAGGGGAGGGAGTGCTGTACAGAAACTCTACTTCTTGCTCACTTTTTCTGTAAACCTAAAATTGCTCTTAAAAATAACATCTATTACTTAAGAGAGGAAAAACTTCCCCTGAAGAAGATTCCAAGTCCAGATTCTTCACTGGTGAATGATGGCACACATTTAGGAAAAAAATACTAGTCTCTGAGCCAGTCACCAACATCACAATGTGATAACCACATTCAGGGTTATTCATTTGCTGAAAGGACTTACAGGATACAGAACTCAGTATCCTTTTAAACATTTTTTTTTTAAATCAGCAAAGTGATACAAAGTAAAATCAGCAAAAGAAGAAGCTCTATCAGTGGTTAAAGAAAAAAAGCAAGTGCAAACTTAAAGAGTACTTATCTACTTGAGTTCCACAACTTGCACTTAATTTTGCCAGCAATAGTTACTTATGAGTGCTGTCTACCAGGGAAACTTGCTTGAGTTTAATAATCTAGGGGTTTTATTGGGGGAGGGGGGATCAGTCGCACAGTACTTGGGTGACTAATTATAACTGCAGAACACAGGTTTTATATTACCTTGTTTGCTTGAGCTGTCTAGACGAATCGACAAACAGGTCCAGTACAGTTCAAGACTCCAAGCATGCAAAGCAATTTTTGTGAAGACATTCTAAGAGATCAGTCCCCAAGAGCCAGCCATGGGTTTAGTCACAGAATCCCTTCTGGGAATGTATAAGACTTGAACAAATCAGGCCTCAACCCTGCACAAGCTGTTTCTGAAAACTGAAGAGGAAAGACTATTATCCACATCTTGATATAAAAACATGACAAGATACTACATGAAAAATGAGTTGCAATCAAATATTCTGTCACCTGTGCAATAATTATCAACAGAATATTTGCAATAAAATCCAACATAAAAAACATATCATAACCAAATTTTTTCTGTGAAGCAAGATTGTTTTAACATTAAAAACTTAATCAGGGGGCCTCCCTGGTGGCACAGTGGGTTAAGCAGCGCACTATGAAGCAAACCACAGTCATTGCAGCATGAGTTCAATCCCTGCTGCTGGCCAGGGAGGGGACCCACATGGCGCAGCAGACCTCTCCTGCCTCGCTCGCTGCTCCCCTCAGCAATGTGTTTCAGTCGATCTGCCTGTTCTGCTCCCCGCTCTGTCTGGTGAATCCTCTCATCTCCCATGACTCTGGCCTGTACCCCAGCTCTTGTATGCATAAGTAAATAAATCTTAAAAAAAAAAGTTAATCAGTATAATTTACCATATTACCCAAAAACAAAAAAAAAGCTTTCTCAGTTAATGAAGATGAAAAAATCCTATGACAAAAGCTTAACATTCCTTATAAATGTTTGCCAGCTAAAAACAGAATTTCCTCAACATACTATAGGACATTTGCAAAAAATTTATACTTGAATGTCTCTATACTTTTCTACTTAAGTTTAGAAGCAAGACTGTGGAATTTGCAAGTAGAGCTCCAAAATTATCATTTTAATTTGATTAATGACTCTTTTAACTATGTATAGAACTTTAAAATTCATTGCAAAAATACATATTTGAGTGGATCACTTTTGTTACACTTTCTTTTGTTGTTATTTATTTCATATTTAAATAGGAATTGTGGGTAATACAATAAGAATAAGTAACATATTAGAAGTTTTTGCATTATTTTGATTCTGCTCTCTGAAAATCTTTAAACGATTAATTAAGTCTTTTTGGTTTAAGAGTCTTCTGAGCATATATAACTAAAATTATAAAATGGCCATTGTATGATTGTTAGTTTGTTTGGTTTGATTTAAGAGAAAAGGTAGCCAAGATTAAAATAGTGATAGGTAATTGCTGTGTTATGAATTAACCATGTATATTTAACATTTATTGTACTTAGATTTAAAATGCTGAAAACCTTTTTCTTCCTCACAGGTATTGGTTCCCTGAAGAGGCAGGGACTCAGGACAAGGTTCCAGTAGTTTTTGGATAAGAAAAATAACTTTTAGATATGTCCAGTTTGACTTGAGTTTGGATGTTTCAGAATATGTCTGTTTACCAATGAAGTGATTAGAAATTTGCTTATATGACAGGTTAAAAATTCACAGTTGTATATATGTTATTAATAGAAGTGAAGGTGTGAATAATGTTAATTGTTAATCTCTCTTAGTATATAGACATTTTGCAAACAGATTTTGCATGCCACTTCTATATACTATATAAAGGAAATAAACAAGGTATTTGTAATGCAGTGCAATAAGCCTATGATAGTGATATTTCCAGGGTAAGATTTCAGAGAACATAGGAGAGATCACGGAGAACTTGCCAGAGGAACTGATTCTTGATCTGAATCTTAAAACACAAAAACGTTTGTTAAGTAGGCAAAGGAGGGAATGAAGGAAAGGCATGTGAAAACACATCAATGAGCATGGCATTATCCAGAGAACAGGACTGGCAGATATTTGCCAGTCTAGTACTTTCCGCATACTGACACAAAAACAAATCAATTTCTTATTACGAAGTGTGACTTCTTCGTGACATCAGTGCCTTGCACAGTATTTAGTACATGAAAGAGTAAATAGTTCTAAAAAAAATTACTACATTAGGGGAAATGGTGTCTTTTTTAGGGCTACCTATTTAGTTTTTGAGTCTGTATTTCTTTTGTATTTGTTTACTAATTAAATGCATTATGATCTTTATTTTATAGCAATCAGTATTTTTTCTTTTTATTGTAACCCGTGATGCAGTTATACTAGAACTTATAAACTGTACTCAAAATCCAGCTACTTGTACTTAATCTTTTTGTTTAATTGTATTTATAGAGGTAACATTGGTTTACTGTGTATGATTTAAGGGTATAAGTTCGTGCCTCTTCATATGTATGTTACCACACCGTGCTAACCACCAAACCCTCAAAAATCCTAATCCTTCACCATAGTTCCTTGGACCGGCCCCTCATCCTCATCTTCCTTTCATCCTTCATCTGCAGACAGATTTCTGAGTTTATTTTCATTTAGATTTGCTTTTTCCTTTGTTTTCTTTCTTTATATTCCACTGTATGTAACATGAGCCAGTATTTGTTCTCTTTCTGACTTATTTTGCTAAACATAACACCCTCCAATTCCATCATTGTTGTCACAAAGGGCAAGACTTTTTTTTAATCTAAGTAGCATTCCATTATGTATATATAGCATATCTTAATCCACTCTTATTCTGCACATAGGTCATTTCCACAACTTAGCTGTTGTAAATAGTGTTCCATTGAACATAGAAGTGTATATTTCTCTTCAAATTAATGTTTTTTGTATTCTTTGTATAGACCTGCTTTTAACACTTTAAGAAACCTCCATAGTGTTTTCCATAGGGACTAGATCATTCTATGATCCCATCAACAATGTAGAAAGGTTTGCTTTTTTTCATTTCTGATTCTATTTATTAGAGTTTTTGCCCTTTTTTTCTTAGCATGGCTAGATACTTGTCTGTTTTATTTTTAAAAAAATACAGCTTTAGGTTTTTATTGATCTCTGTCTATTTCTAGTTCCTTTATTTTACCTGTACTTAGGCTTGTCTGTTTTATTTTTTCCAAAAAAAACAGCTTTAGTTTTTTTATTGATCTCTATTTCTATTACCTTTATTTTATCTGTACTTTTTATTATCATCTCCCTTCTGATGGCATTTGGTTTTGCTTGTTCTCATCCTAAATCCTTATGGCGTAATGTTAGATTATTTATATTTGAGACCTTTCTTGATTCTTGATGTGGGCCTGCATTGCTATACGTTCCTCTGTCAGTACTGCTTTTGCTACATCCCTGTGGGTTCTGGTAGCTCATGTTTTCATTTTAGATTGTTTTCCAGTATTTTTTAATTTCTCCTCTGATTTCCTCATTTACCCTATTGTCATTCAGTAGCATGTTGTTTATTTTCTACATATTTGAGGTTCTCCAACTTTCTTTTTGCTAGTTTGAGACCACGGTGATAGAAAACATAGACACTGCATGTGATGTCAGTCTTCATGAACTTACTGACACTTGTGACCCACATGTGGTCTGCCATTGAGCATGTCCCACATGTGCTTGAGAACAATGTGTGCTCGGGTTTTGGGGGATGCAGTGTTCTATAAATGTGTACAAAGTCTATGTGGTCAAATTTCTCATTTAAGTCTATTGTTGCCTTATTGATTTTCTGTCTAGTTAATCTGACTATTGATGTGAGTGAGGTTTTGAATTTCCTTACTCTATTGTGTTACTGTTGGTGTCTCTTTTTAGGTTTGTTAGTAGGTTTGTGTTTTGATGTTCCTTCATTTTGTGTATATGTGTTGATGAGTGTTATGTCTTCCTGATGTATTGATCCCTTAATCATTATATATATTATGTGCATCCCTGCCTTTTTCAGGGTACCATTTACCTATAGGATTATTTCCCAATCTTTTTCTTGGATCCTGTGTTTATCTTTGAAACTCAAATGAGTCTCTTTAAAAGAACATAAAGTTGAGTTTTGATTTTTGACCTAGCCAGCCACTCTGCATTTTGATTAGTGAGTTCATTCGAGCTTTTTAAGTATCTTTGTCTTTGGTTGTCATTGTCAATTTCCTGTTCAATTTTTTGTGAACTCACTTTAAATTTAGATAGGTGAATTCCTTTCAGCATTGTTTGTAGGGGAAACTCTTCAGTTTGTGTTTGCAGTTTCTTTCTGGAATTCTGATTAAATATGTTTTAAATGGTACCACAGATCTGGGGTGTTCTGTTTTTATATTTTGTATGTTTCATTTTAATACCTGACATTGTACGGAAAAGAACAGTAGAGAATGAGGTAAACAGCATTTAGGCTCAGACAGAGCGTGTGCAATCTGATTCATTCCAGTCAGTGGTCGAATTGGATTCTGGTTTTATTGTTCTGTTAGCACTAGACTGGTGTTTCTCTAGGGGGAGTTGCTGCTATCTTATACTTACTGTGGGTTCTGAAGTCCTGCCAAGTTTTTTTCTAGTGTTCCCAGTGCCCTGGAAGGACAGGTAGGGCAGGGGCATTCTGACCTCCTCTTAGAAACTTCCAGCTTTTACCATGAGAGAAAGGTCCAAGAGTGGAAAGTTTTATACCACTGAAGGGGACTCTCTAAGGTCTCTTGCTTTGTGCTCATTATTTCTGATGAGCCCCTGACAGGGGCCTGTGAAACAGATCTCATGAGTGAGTGTGCTCTTCTGTGCCTGTGCCCCCGGGGATGTGTAAGCTGTCATACTTGCCACACTCAGCTTTGAACAATTTATTAGAAATTTCAGCTATTTCCTTTTTATCTGCCTTTTTATGATAACCAACTCTTCCTTTGGGTTCTGTGTCCTGTGTCTCCTTACAAAGGCTTGTCACCCTTTGGAATTCAGCTCATTGTCTTGTAGCCTGAATTCTAATGCCCCCCCCCCCCAAAAGTTATATTCTACAGATTATCTGACTTTTTCTCTTTGTTGTGGGAACAGCATTCTCTTGGCACTCTCTACTTGCTAAGCAGGGTGAACCTCCCTTCTAATCATGATATGTCTTTTAGATCTGAGTTTAAAATTTCTATAAAGAAATTCTTCTCAGAGAACTGTCTTTTTAATTTTGAATCTAGTAGTAGTTTTTTAAAAGAATAATAGTATTGCTGAAATGAATGAATAGGCGCATATTCTTGGATAGGCATTTTGAATACCATATAGAGGTCCTATAAAGTGTGCTATATTGTGAAGTTAGTTGTGCATCAAGATGCTTTGTGAGGACATAAGAATAAATGATAATATTTGCCATTGAGTTGTAAGAGTTCTTTATGTAATATAATTGAGGTATTAACCCCTTATTAAATATATGTTTTGCAAATATTTTCCTCCCATTCCATAGGTTGCCTTTCATTTTGTTGGTTGTTTCCTTTGTTCTGTGTTTGATGTAGTCCTGCTTGCTTATTTTTGTTTTTGTTGCCTAAACTTTGGTGTCAAAGCCAAAATAATTGCCAAGGCCATTGTCAGGGAGCTTACCCCTGTGTTTTTGTATAGGAGTTTTGTGAGGTCTTATATCCAAGTCTTTATTTTGAGTTGCTTGTTGTGTATACCGTAAGGTAGGAGCCAGGTTTGCTCTTTTGCATCTATGCCTTTCAGATGTTCTCAGAACCATTTATTAAAAACACTGCCTTTCCCACTGGCCAGGGTATTCCTGCATGCTTGATACTTCAAAATACATGACAGCATGCATATATGAATGAAATGTGCGAAGGTTTTCAGTAAAGTTTTGTGATAAGTAGTCCTATCACAACAAAATTGTATAAACGTAGTTACTAGCCCTTTTCTTCTGTAGGTTTTGATTCATTGGAACCAGGACACATAGGTACTTTTATATGCTTTGGGGGAGAAAGTGTTTACTCTGTAGTCTTTTAAAATGTTTTCATAATTAATGAAATATAGCCTCAGCATGTGATATGAGTGTGGGTTGCTAGTTTTTATTGTACAAATGTTTGCTATTCTGTGTTTCTGTATGACAAATATGTTTTATATGTATTTATATAGGAGACTCTGCTTTTATAGGAATTGATATTTAGTTACATTTAATTGATTTTATCCCTGTATCTGTTGTGACCCATCTTTCTTCATTGTGATCCAAAAAGATTGTGTTCTAATGAGGCTAGAAAGTCTGACAAAACAGCAGCAAATTTAATTCAATGTAAAAGAACTCTCACTTGGGTTGGCAGGGTGTTGTCTTTGCTTCTATAGTTGTGCAACATGGCAAAAATGAAGCCTGGAATTTTGTCATAATAGTTTGTGTACATCAGTCACCTGGGCATCTTGATAAAAATGCAGATTCTGACCTTATCTAGAGAGGAGTTTGCATTTCTCACAAGTTCCCGAGAAATATCAGTGCTAAGTGAACGATTATGAATTCCTGAAGGTTTTCTTTAAAAAAGATTTTATTTATATATGCACACAAGAACTGGGGTGTAGGCCAGAGGCGTGTTGAAGGTGGTGAGAGGAGTCACCAGAGACAGCAGGGAGCATAACAGGTGGATCGACTGAAACACACTGCTGAGGGCAGCAGTGGGCAAGGCAGGAGAGGTCTGCTGTGCCATGTGGGTCCCCTCCCTGGCCGGGGATCAAACTCGTGCTGCAGTGGCTGGCTATATCTTGATAGTGATGACTTAACCTCAGCGCCATTAGGAAGGCCCTGAATTCTTGAAGGTTTATTCCTAATTTCTCTTTAATCTGAATGTCATGCTGACACTTTTCAGAAAAGGAAAGCTTATAAGAAATTGCATTCAACATTGGAGAGAACGGTGTTTGGGGTGTTTGTTTTCTCTTGAAACTGTCTCTCCTAAATGGGTTGCTTGTTTTTCTTGTTCAGTTTTTTGGCTGATTCAGCTTTGAATAGTATTTTAACACAAAATGGAATCGTCCTAACTTTTTAGAATCAATTGCATGTTTATTCTCACCTAGACTTCTGGAATGAATTTGATTGTTAAATTAGTACAGGTGCACAAATTATTTGTTGTCACTAAATGACTTCCATGGAAAAGTGACCACCTATATAATTTTATATAGAGTTTTTCACTCTTCAGTTTTTAAAATAAATTCTGAGAGACTCATCCTAAGGGGAGATAGAAAAAGTAACACTGATAGAAATAGAGAAATAAAACATTTTTAAAGTTACAAAATTTGGATATTTGTTAATCTTGTCCTATGCATAAATACAGTAGAGGAATGAATTTATATTTTACTGTTCATTATGCAATTAGTTCTGCTAGAAGGAGATGTGTGCATTCCTAAAATCACTGTACTATGTAAAACCACATCCTCTACAATCCCCTGGGGTTATGGGAAAAGTGGGTTTAGAAACACAACACTCAAAAACTTCATCATTGACACATCTTTTTAAATTAGGAACCTAGGGCCTCCCTGGTGGCGCAGTGGGTTGAGCAGTGCACTGTTAAGCAGGCCACAGCCATGCAGCATGAGTTCGATCCCCGCTGCCGGCCGGGGTGGGGGGACCCACATGGCGCAGCAGACCTCTCCTGCCTTGCTCGCTGCTCCCCTCAGCAGTGTGTTTCAGTCGATCTGCCTGTTCTGTTCCCGGTTCTGTCTCTGGTGAATCCTCTCACCTCCCTGGACTCTGGCTGTACCCCAGCTCTTATATGCATAAATAAATAAAATCTTTTTTAAAAAATTAAAAAAAAATTAGGAGCCTAATAAAAATGATAGCACAGTTTGACACATTAAATAATTAAAATTACAGAAGTATTGCAATAAATGTGCCACTTTATCTTGAAAAATAAACCAATGTATGCTTGTGGAAGAAATGGCCAGAGGGTCAAAGCTTGTGACTTCTTATAAAATGGTAGAAGGAAGGTTATTGAAATTAGATGGACTTTTAACACTAGATGTGGGGGTTATGGTTCATCACGTGGTATGAACCTACCTTACCTAGTAGATGTTTGAAGTTGTGACATGTATATGTACTTTGTATAGTCCTACTGGATTTGGACCAGCTGGGAACTGTTTTTTACCTCTTCCTAATATTTTTTATGGTGATACTCACATTACGCTCAAATTAGTTCTAAATACATCAAATGCACTGAAATACATTTGTGTTTCCAAAACAAGCACTATAACTGAACTGACTATGTAAACTTCACACTTCGTTAGAGAAGTTCAGCTTTTATTTTATTGCAATTCATCTGCATGGGCACCAGGGGGAGTAGTAGGTTCACATTTCACATTTAAACTGACCAGTGCTTTTCTTAGTTTTGCAGCTGCACGTATGGTAGATTATTATCATTTTATGGTTACAGTTATAAGCAATTTGGTGCAAAATGATAGCTAAGTTATGCAGTGTTCTTTTATTTGTTTTAATTTTGTAATCTCAATATATATTTTTAAAATGAGAAAACAAATGCAAAATAATTTTTAGTAGTAGGAATAACACTTCCTGTGCCTTAGTCTTGTGCCACCCAGTGGAGCTTACATTTCATTTTTAATCGATCTCTTGTGTATGATAGAAATTGGAGCACATAGCTGTCAGATTATGTCTGTATTTTGGGGAGTATTTTCAGCTACATTATCATGGCTCCTGTAACTTACTAAAAGGGGGATTTGCTGGCAATTGGCATGGCAAATATATAAATTTTTAAATTCTCTACCATTTCCTAGAGCTAGAACATTCCCAAATTTTATTCCAAGAGGCATCGCTAGCTGCGATGCAAAAGTAAATTTACTCTGTCAGGATTCAATACAGTGCTCCACAGACTGCTCGCTGGTCAGGTGCCGTGGCCTATTGGCATCTTGACGTAAAACCCTTTTGGACTGAAGGAGCTAACAGTGTGCTAGCTGTGAGATGTGAAGAGTGGCACCTGGCTTGGGACTTGTAGATTCAAGAGAAGTCTCAGTTATTTGGCACCTAACACTTAATATGAAGGTCGCTTTTAATCCAACTATAACACGTATTATAAAGGAATAGATTTTCCTTGAGTACAGGAACTAAAATTTTGTTTGTAGTATTTATGTTATCACACAGTTACTTTCATTATTAAATCTTCCTTAGTATGTCTTTGACTTGCTCAACATTAATTGCTGTTGATGCTTAGGTGGTGATTTACTAAACTTTAAACACAGTCTGCCTTTCTACATGGTCTGTGCATTTCTGAGCCATTACTGAAGTGGGAAGAGATGTATAAGTTGTTTGATCATAACCTTTTTATTCAGTATGACAATATTTATTGCATATAGGTAACCCTAACTCAATTCATCTGTATTATACCATATGCCATTTTGGATTCACTTCAATAAGTAATCATGTCAGGAAATAATTGTGCTGTTATCGTGTGGTAAAGTAAATTACACGTTTTCTTCTAATGAAGATAGCATTTATTGTTATCACTTTATAATAAAGTGACAGCTTTCAACATTCTAATGATGCTCTAAAGAGTGGTAGGTGTTAAAACTTTTTGGAAGTATTGACTTTTGTTATTTAAACATAAAAATACAGCATTGTGTGCTGAACATATTTGGAAAAATTGAAGAAACTGGAGAGTTAGCAAATGTCCTACCCACAATTTACAACCCATACAATGCCAAATAGTGCACATACTCTATACCAGGTAATAATCTTGTCTGTAACATGGGACTGCTATAAAACTGCATGTAACATTGCATTTCTGAGTAGCTAAAATAGAAATTTGAGGCTCACCTGCATATATACTGAGTTTGCACCTATGGTATAGTATAAGGTCATGGGAAGAGATAGTGACAAAAGAAAAAAATTCTAGGACATTTTCTCAGGGAATATCTGCAGTTGATTGTGGATAAAAGAAGGGAAAGTAGGTGTAAGCGATTTTTTAAAAGAATCAGACAGTAAAGAAAAAGCTGAATGGGCCAGTAACTTGGAAAGGAAGAGAGAGATCCTTTGAAGGAGAACCTGGTCAGCAAGGAGATAAAACCCCAAATCGAAATGTTATATTTAACAATTAATAGATTAGAGGACATTTGTCAAGAATACAATGTAAATAAGGTGACAGAACAGAAAAATGTTGTATTGGGCCAAAAATTAAATTGGAAATGAGAAAGTAGAGGCCATAATAAATATAAATCAGTCTTTTAAAATGTTGGTAATGGTGGCAAGGAGAAAGAGATGTCGGCAACTTAAGAAGAAAATAATTATTTGAGGATGACTTTTTTTGAAAGCTTTTGCGAAGGAGCCAAAAGCTATTGATACACTGAGAAAGACAGAATAATTTTTAGTACAGTGTCCTGAATAATACAGAATATGGAGTCAGGAACACAGATGGAGAAGTTTGTCTTAGAAAGGAGTCATTCATTCAACATGTATTGATTGCCAAGACCTGAGGGAATGATTTGTTGAGATGGGAGTTATAAGAACATGGAGATATTTAACAAAATCATATTGGTCATCTACCCTGTTCTTAAAAAGTGAGTGAGTGTGTGCGTGTGTGTGTGTGTTGTGTGCATAAATATATAGCTTCAAGGTGCAATAGCTTAAGCTATTACTCCCTAGTTATTCTATAAAAGTTTTTTCTTTATCCACATCAGACAATATCATTTTTGTTTCAACAAAATGAAATGAAAATTTTGTTTCAACAATTATATCATATATAATTTAGAAAATTCAAGAGGGAATTATTCATATTTGTACTCTCTCTAGTCTTCCTTCCTGATGTTCCATTTGCTTCCTTGCTGGAACATATTTAGCCTTTCTGTTAGAATATATCTTAATTTCTGTTGCTTGTCCTATATCTGAGAATTTCTCTTTCATTCCTGAAGGATGTTTTTGCTGGATATAGAAATCTAGGCTATCACAGTTTTCTTTCTGCATCTGAAAAATATGTCACTTCTAGCTAGCGCCCAGGTTTTGTGATGAAAATCTGTCATTCTTTTTTTTCTATCCCTTTCAATATGCTGTTGCTTCATTCTAGCTTTAGATTTTTATTTCTCTTTTTTTAGTTTTTAGGAGTGTGACTATTAGGTGCATGGACTTGTTTAGGTTTATCCTGTTTGAGGTTTGCTCAACTTATAGATTCTAGGTTTATGTTTGTTGCAAAATTTGGAAAATTTTCAGTTTTTGGCTCTTCATATATTTTTAGAGCTCCACCCTTTTTCTGGAATTCCAGTGACATGAATGTTGGACCTTTAATTAGAGTGCCATATATCCTGAAGCTCTATTCATTTTCATGGTCAGGCTGGTTTTTCTCTGTTGTTCAAATATGTTGAATGTGTTTTGTTCTGTCTTCAGCATCATTAATTCTTCCCTGTGTCCTCTCCATTCTGTTGTTGAACCCATCCTGAAGCCTTTTATTTTGGTTATTGTATTTTTCAGTTCTAAAATTCAGTTGATACACTTTTATATTTTCTACTTCTTTGCTGAGATGATTTTCATTTGTTTCAAGCATGTTGATAAGTGCTTATTGAAGCATTTCATGATGGCTGTTTTAAAATCCTTGTCATTTAATTTCAACATCTGTGTCATTTTCAGTATTGGCATCTGTCGACTGGTTTTTATCAGATAAGATGGGATTATCCTGGCTCTTGGTATGGAGTATGGCAAGTGATTTTTAATTATATTCTAGACATTTTGGGTGTTATGTTATAGTCTTATTTAATCGTCTTTTTTAGCAGACCTTTTCTGATATCACATGAGTAGAAAAAGAAGGACCACTACCTTTTTAGTTCTTGGTGGGGTGGAATTGCAAGGTTCCTACAAAGCCACCTTTTTTGGTGCCCAAAGTCAAAACTGCTGCATAAAAATTTACACTTCCTACTAAACCTCCATTAATACCACCCTGACTTAGAGGGGCAGAGGCTTCCAAAATGGCCTCCATTCATTATTGCTGGTATGTCTTGAAAACCTTGCTTCCAACTCAGCTTCCTCTGACACCTCCCTATTAGGAAAAGATATTTCATTAACGTCAATGGGAATCAAAGTCCAGGCTCCCTGGACTGATAATCATGAGGGTAAAAGAGGTGGAGGAGTGAACCCTTCAGGTCACATGACAGTTAAACTCCTGACTCCCCACTCAGTTTCTTCTGATGCCATGCCAGCAGGGAGAGGGTAAGTGTAGGGACACCTAAAAGTGTAGGCTTCTCACTTAGCCTGTGCTGATGGAGGTGGACTGGAGTTGCAGTGCTTTCTTAGTAACTGACTCTAGAATAAGGCAGTTCTTGCCTATCTTGCTGGGCTTCCCCTTTCCTTTCCTTTTCTTTTGGCTCATGAGAGCTGGCTTCCTTTTGGAGTGGATTGTTACTGTTTTTTCCTCTCTGTGACCATTGGCACTTCTAGGTTGTTTACTTCTCCACCCAGTTTAGGATACAGGAGGCAAAAACAGTACTAGGCAATGCTCCATTCTGTGTTCCCTAAATTCTGAGGCCCCTAAGCAATTAATACATTCTCTCCATCCTTCAGAATTGTCTTGTTTTACATGGGATAGCCACTATACTTAATGAGAGGAATTGGAAAAATTATATTTATGCCATCTTGTCTTGAATCTGAAATTCCACTGTGCTTATTTAAAATTTTTCTTTTAAATATTTTGGGCCTCCCCTGGTGGCGCAGTGGGTTAAGCAACGCACTACGAAGCAAATCGCAGCCACTGCAGCACGAGTTCGATCCCTGCTGCCGGCCAGG